>JAOQIF010000013.1:0-243877 GCA_026260285.1 Colletotrichum sansevieriae
AAATAAAAAACCCCTACCAGGTATCTGTGGCTCAAGCTGACCAGGTGCGGTACATCGATCGCAGGCGAGAGACCGGCCACTTAGCGGTTATTCCAGAGCTTCCTGTGGGCCGTCAGTCCCCGCGATACCAGTCCGGGAGCTTTTACTTACCCCTAACACTAAGTAAGAGCCTTCATCTCTTTCACTCAATACGAAGCTTTTTCGTGATGATCGTTAGCATCGTCATAAACTCTGGTTCGACGCAGTTATCCTACCTTCTGGTATGTTCCAGGAACCAAGACTCTTCAAACGCTGACCACTAAGCTTTCGCCTAGCACACCTTGCAACATTACTATGCAACGGCCAACCCTTGCAACGAACTTACTAAACATCTCACCCACATCACCACCGACTTGCCGAAGGTGTGAGGAGACACGTGAGAAGATTACAACACGAACGTCCAACCGAAACGGCAACGCTGGCAGGTCATACTACAAGTGTCTTAAGTGCGGTAAGTTCCGCGGGTTTGCCGATCATCGCGGCATTCACGACGGCAACCCCGGCGGCCACTGCCAAGTCCCAAGCAGACTTCAAGTTCCAGGCCGTGATCGAACGCCCGCCCGAGGCCTTCATTACGTTTGCGCATCGGAAACTTGTGACTTCTTTCTCCGACATGTGAATGAGGATCATCAACAGGTCGTGATCCCCGAGGACTTGATATGTCTGTTTGTAAATTTCTCAATCTTGTAGATGAGTCACTATTTTAAGAATAACCAGATTGCGCCGGTCTCCATTTCGAGGACTTTTCCGTCCCTGTCGAGCACCAACAACCTGATGCCTTGTACCGAAGCGCGTAGTTTTTCAGACAAGGTGAATGTGAGATTACGGAACCCATTTTGCTTCAGTCGGCCAAGCTTTAGAGCACGAACAGCTTCCCTCACGGAGAACATTTCCGATTGCTTGAAATTCCTCCCATCGGTACGCAATCTGGATGCAGAGCCTTCGGTGCGCTAGAGGAGCGGATCATTGTCTCCAAGACAGAGACTCACCACGGATGGAATCAAGATTAGTACATAGAAGCCCTATAGGTCCCTTGGAAATTACCTAGACGTCACGTCAATTAACACGTCACGTCAATTAACACTTAAAAGCCCTTTAAAAGCCCTTTCCAACTTGCTGGGCACAGACACCGAGTAGATAAGAGCATTAGGGGCCCGAGCAGTAGACGACGGTAGATGACGGATTTCGTTGCCTGAAAACATTTGCTGCTCTGCTACACGCCACACAGCCGAAAGATGCCTGGAGTGTCGAGAGGAAAAGTGACTCAACGTGATTTGCGGAATCATTGAGAATGCGATGACATTCAGATTTGCTGACTCTACCTAGTTCCGGACCGCTGCTGTGAGCTGGGATCACCTCGGTATTGTTATAGTTGCAGCGGTGACTCGTCGTAATTATTGCCCCTAACTCAGTAACATGCATTGCGCCAACTCGGCGCCCGGAACCTCGATCTCGGCCAAGAAGTTGCCAACCTCAAAGGATTGGTTGCCGCGAGCCGCCAGAATCCAGGACTGCCATCATTCTTGTTGTCTGGGGCTCTCGCAAAGGTAGTTGGAAGAGACGAATACCTGCATCGGCTAAGGGGTCGGTCCGCGGAACACGGGTTGACAGCACCCCACAACGGAGATGCGCAAAACCAAGAAACCAGGGCCCAACCCCGTTCGTTGTTAATCGACAAGCAAAGTATTGCAAAAGTTTGTTCCAAGACCAAGCTGCGGCGAGAAAGACTACTGGAAAGGCTGGAAGCAATACGAGAAGATCGTCGTTTTCCAACCCACGTTTCCGGGCGCTCCATGTGACGCCGGCCACTGGCCAGCTCGGCATTAACAACGTGACTGTAGTGTAGAGGCCCATCCGGTCGCTTCGCTTCTACACGTGTATTCGGTTTAGTACAGTGAGGTGTCAAAAGTCTGAAGCCACCTCACAGTGCGCCACCTAAAATCCACTAAGTTTTATTAGTCTAACTTACTAATATTATAGCAATATAATAACAAATAAATATTTAAGAGAATCTATATTTAAATAGTAATATTTAAATCATGTAATATATAGTTTTTTTAAGATTTTATAGAGGTTTAAACAAGTTATTTATATTATTACTCTTAAGTTTTTAGGAATAAACTCTTCGCTAAGAAAAACAGTACTAATTATATAGTATTTCCCACTATACTCTACTAGGTGGGATACTGGGCAGTGGGCTCAGACTTCTGACCCCTTACTGTAGCAACAATTTGTTTCGGCAGCAACCATCATTCCGCCCCTCAACCTTGTTTGCAGCCCCACGTTGCCGCTTCTCTAGACGGACGCAAGATGCATCAGGCCGTTTGTCGTGTTCTGCTATTTCTGGTAGTCCCTACGCAGTGGAACCCGTAAAAAGTTTTAGGGGGCAGTTCGACGCTTGTCTCGGCCTCGCTTTCGGAGGCGGCAGCCGTGGGCTCTCTTCGAGATATCTGGAGAACACACGCGGTTCTTTGGGCAATGCCGGACAAGCATTCCCCAAAGAATGGCTCCCTCCCGAATGACGATGACGTCGAATCTCCAACCTCACTTGCTCAGCGACCGACTTGACCGACTTGGCGAGGAGGCCTGCTCTCTCACCGTAGCCCGTCTTTTTTGTACTTAAGACGCGACTCTGCCTGTGCTGTTCACTTCGTTTTCCTCTCTTTACGATCCCACAAACAAGTGAAAGCCAGCTCAACACCACACGTCCCATCACAACTTTCAATATGCAGCTCGCTCTTGCCATCGTCGCCGCCCTCTTTGGCGCCTCTGCTATCGCCACCCCGGCTCCCAAGGCCATCGATGTTTCTAACCCTTCTGAGGACATTGCCGTCAACAAGGAGGGCATTGTCATCACCAACTTCACTGTTCATCAGAAGGAGAGCGGCCCCCGCCCCATCACCAAGGTCAACTTCAATCTCACTGGCCTCAATGCGACGGACTTGGGCTGTGAAGGCGCCGACCTTGCGCTTCCCTCGAAAGTTATCAACTGCGGCGAGTCCAAGTACAGCTTCACCCTGAGAGAGCCCACCAAGACTGAATTTACTCTGCGTATCTACCATGAATTGGGCTTAGGGTGAGTTTTGCGTGAATGCGGTTATGTTCGTATAACTAACACGGCTGCTATTAGTTTCGGCTTCTGGGGCCAAGGCAACGTCCTCACTCACTGCCGTGCTGGCGGTAAAGGCGAACTGCTCTGCACCCAGGTCAAACCTCGTACGAATATTGTCATTGACAACACCCCCCCTCCGGTCATCCCTAAGTGAGCGATATATGGATGGATGATGGGCTGAATAGCACATGGAGTGTAAACTGTCTTGTGCATCTTTGCGATAAGCAGTCGCGTAATACAGTCTAAGCATGAACAATAACAAAGATAAAACCCTGTGAAATGTATTCCCTGCCACAAGTTTGAGCTTCTACAAGCGACAGCCGAAAGTCATAATACCGTTCACTTAATTATTTAGCTGAGATATATGTGCTAGCATGGAAGGAATACCCGATATCAGATAAAGCTCTTCATAAGATTCTAGTCCCCAGTTGTTTTTCCTTTTGAGTTGGGATATCTCAGTATGAGTTACGAGCTTGGGATCATCTGTAATCATTGATGAGACGGTGAGATTGAATGAGCAGGCTCACCTCGGTGAGAAAAGCTATGGGGACGCACAGGCTAGATCCTGGTGGGGCAGGAGTAGCCGGGAAAAGGTACGCCCTTCCGTGCCTGCCCGCCTTACCTAATCCGGGTACCTGAGCATCTGGAAGTGGCCAGGGTGAGGTAGGCACGAGCATCTTGCGTAGCTGTGGCAGCCTCCCGCCAAACCAACCATCAGCCTCGCCTTCTCGATCACAATCCCACGAACCTCCTTCCGGACTCCACGCAACCCCAACCGGTCCAGACCAACTACGATCCACCATTCCTTAGACCCCGAAGAACCGCCAACATGTCTGAAGGCGCGCTGAAGCCCGAGAAGGACTTCTCGAAGGAGACAGACAAGCAGATCCCGGAGGCAGAGCAGCTTGCGAAGGTGGGCAGCTTCGAAATTGCGAAGCTTTGGAGCTATGTTTGACTAATTCTTGCTTAAAGAGCGACATCTCAGCTGCCATCGAGAAGCTCAGCGTCCTGGAGAAACAAACCCGCCAGGTCAGCACCCCGCCCCTCCCTTCGCCGACGTCACTAAGCTAACCAATAACAGTCCTCAGATCTTGCCTCAACGTCGCGTATACTGATCGCCATTGTCACACTCGCCAAGGATGCTGGAGACTGGAGCTTGATGAATGAGCAGGTCTTGGTTCTGTCGAAGAAACACGGCCAGCTCAAGCAAGCCATTACCAAGATGGTTCAGGCAGTGATGGGCTTCCTCGACTCTACACCGAACCTCGAAACCAAGCTGTCCGTCATTGAGACCCTTCGAACCGTCACCGAAGGCAAGATCTTTATCGAAGTCGAGCGTGCGCGCGTTACCAAGATCCTCTCCGACATCAAGAAGAAGCAGGGCGACCTCAAAGCAGCAACGGATATTCTGTGTGAGCTGCAGGTGGAGACCTTCGGTTCCATGGACCGTCGGGAGAAGACCGAGTTCATTCTTGCACAAGTCGCCCTCTGCATTGAGAGCGGCGATTGGACTCAGGCGGGCATTCTCAGCCGCAAGATCAGCACCAGATACCTGTCGCGGAAGCCCAAGAAGACACCCGAGCAGCTGGAAAAGGAGAAGAAGGAGCGCGAGAAAAAGAAGGCTAGGGGCGAGGAGGTTCCAGAGGAGAAGGAAGACGACACGACTGATCTGAAGTTGCGTTACTATGAGCAGCAGATCATTCTTGCGAAGCATGACGACAAGTACCTCGAAGTCTGCAAACACTACCGCCAGGTCCTTGACACTGAAGCCGTCGAGGAAGACCCCAAGAAGCTTCATCCTGTAGGTCTCGGGTCCAGCTCCAATTTGTCTCCAACGCTGACAGTTGTCAGGTCCTGCAACGCATCATTTACTTCGTGATCCTGGCTCCCCACGACAACGAGCAACACGATCTGCTCCACAGAATCCAAAAAGACACCAGAATCAGCCAAGTCAGCGAAGAGGCCGATCTCCTCAAGCTCTTCACCGTCCATGAGCTCATGCGCTGGCCCGAGGTTTCCAAGAACTTCGGTCCTCACCTCTGCGAGACTGATGTCTTCGATGCCCAGGCTGGTCAGTCTGGAGATGAGAAGGCGTACCAGCGCTGGCAGGATCTCCGCAAGAGGGTGATTGAGCACAACGTGCGCGTTGTGGCTAAGTACTACACACGCATCCAGATGAAGCGTCTCACCCAGCTTCTGGATCTCACTGAAGACGAGACGGAGAAGTACATCAGCGAACTGGTCACCTCCAAGACCATCTACGCCAAGATCGACCGCCCCGCGCGCATTGTCAGCTTCGCAAAGCCCAGAGATGCGGACGATATCCTCAATGAGTGGAGCCACAACATGAAGAGCCTGCTCGGCCACCTTGAGCGTATCGATCACTTGATTACCAAGGAGGAGATGATGGCCAACATTCAACCCAGCGGCAGCTCCAAGTCCGGGAAGGGAAAGGCTACTAAGGCGCATTAGACGGTTTTCGCTGTTTCCGGGGGCAGGAACGCGGGATACGGCGTGTAATTGTAGAACACTAGAGGTAAGCAATGAACAAAGGCTGGGACGCAAGAATGTTTCAGTCTATGCTTTGATGAAATGAATTTCTCTATTCATGAGTCTATGTTGGTGTCTAGTCTTGTGCTCGTGTAACATCATGTCCTGGATTATACCTTGCTCTTCGCAACCTCTTCGTCGGCGATCTTCTTGATGAAACCAATCAACGGCACAGCCCACTCCTTTGAGATGGGCACGTAGTGACCTCCAGGGTGGACAACGACCATTGGCTCTTCACATCTATCCACCAGACCTTGGCTCCGTGACTCTTCTACGACAGTGTCGAGGCTACCCAGGAAATGCAGCGTAGGCGTCTTGATCTTTGGCTCATAAGCCCATCTCAGCTCCTCAGGCGGCGCAAAGAATCCCGAGTAAACGACGGCAAACTTGAACGGCTCGCCCCCATTCGCCTCCCTCATTTCCTCGGCGCAAGACCGGAGTGTCTCCGGGATCTCGCGAGGAGGCTTCTCCAGCATGGCCGCTAGGAGCGCAGCGAACGCGCCACCCTGGCTGAAACCCAATACTCCGTCGACACCGCCCGCCTCGCGGATGGCCTTGGCGACGGCGGACACACCCTGGTCGAGGTAGCGGTAGGAACCCGAGGACTCGTCCTTGCGCCACCAGGCCCAGGCGTCGAGGTCTTCGTCTTCCGGGGTGGATTCGTCCGGGACGAAGCCCGGGATGTCGCGCGGTGAGAGCTTGGAGGGGCCGGTGGGGTAGAAGAGGGATGTGGTGAGGTTGAACGGGTTCAGGGACTTGATGATGAGCTTTTCGAGGGCGCGGGTTTTGGAGCGGAAGAGGGGTCCGGATTGGGTGTATCCTGGACATGTTAGTGTTTGGAGTTTTTGGGTTGAGGTTGGTAATCATGGAGTGAGTGGGCGTCATAAGATGAACAAGAGGGGGGGAATATGCATCAGGGAAGGGTGCGTTGAGTTAGTGGATGAAATTCAGGGCTCATATCTTACCGTGAAGCATGAGAACTTTGATTTCCTTCTTGGTGTTACCCGGCTTCTTTGCGGCGCCGTTGGGCCCTTGTGATGTTGTGGTTGACATTTTACACACGAATGGGTAGGCGAAGGGGAAAGGTTGTTTGTATTCAGCGGGTATCAAAATGGGAAGTCTGCAAGGAAGAAACATAGAGTTCAGGCGTAAGTGAAGCGGGAGCTTCATGAGTATGGCTATGAGGTGGATGAGGGGGAGAGTGGGAGGTTGAGGTGTGTGAGTTGAGAGGTGGGTTCTGACAAATCCACGCCATGACTCTACGCCGAAACAGGCCGAAGGGCGTGAGATAACAAATCGAAGATGATGCCTTCAATAATTCATATATATTCGTGTAAACTTGAACGATCTACATTCATTTCCTTATTGAATGGGCCAACGTTAAGAACCGATCAGTACCAAGGAGGCCGCAGATGACGGCAAGGGTGATGATTGAGCTGTCACGTGATCGTTGTTTCGGCCGTCCGGGGCCTGGGAGCGGAAGCGGGTTCGGACGTTCACCGGAGCAACGTCCCGCGAGCCGGACGCGGCTCAATTGGACATGCTCCGGACTCCATAGGAAGCGGCTTTGGAGTTGCACGTGGATTTTGTAGCCTCAACGACAAAATCCGTCTCGTCCAGTTTTGAATTGCCATAAACCGCAATGATATCACCGCCTTAACGAAGAGCCTTCAAGACATCAATCGCACGAATACGCAAGGTCAATCAATCAATATGACAGCTCAATTATCTCCGAGTCGTCTGTCTATGGTACAGCGTCCATACCGAGTACGCGTCTGGCGGGTCCGAACATCCTCGAAAGACTTCCCCCGCTGCTTGTCCATGCCATAGCCCGGAACTATCCCGTCCGAGAGCTTAGTGGCTCTTCTTGGCCAGGGGGTTGCGGGCATCGTTCTTCCACTCGTCGGCTGGAACCTAGCTGTCAGAATATGCGTTCTCTGAGGTCCATTCGGCGCGACGTACACTTGAGCATGGCGTTCTGGGCGGAGTTGATGCCGTAGGCGATGACCAGACCTGTACCCCAGTCAGTTCCTGCTGTTACCCCTCCCTCCTCTTCCAAATCCTCTCTGTCGCAATCGTCGTGATCGGGTTCTGAACGCGGATGGGGATGTTCGAACGTACCGGCGGCGAAGAAGGGGGCCATCGGCTTAACTGCAAGGGAGATTAGCGAGTTGCGCTGCAACGGTCTTTTTGACGGACAAGGCGCGGCGCGGCTCGGGTTGACTTACGGACGGGCGTGGGGTACTTCTTGAGGGCGCGAGCTCCGAGCCAAGACATGTTGACGGTTTGTGATGGGGGTTGGCCGGGGGAGTGGTATAGAGGGAGGTTTTGCGGGCTGTTGGCGGGCGAGGTGAGGGTCGTTGTGAAGCTATCAGAACGAGCCTTTTTCCTCCGATAAAGCCTTCGGCGGTTGGACCCATAGCCGAGATGCGGCTGTGCTGGCCTGAGGCAGCAGGTGAGGAAGGAGAGAAGTGGGTCTTGTGTCTGTTATTTGTGAAGTGACACTGATGATGCACGGACCAGCCTTTCGACAGGAGAGACCAAACTGTGTAAGATCCGCTTCTCTCATCGTCTGGGCCTTATTTCCTCCTTTCATGAACGAACAATTTGCAGCAGTGTGATGCTCCTCAATTGTAAGACAATAGTTGTTAAGCATGGCATAGCCCAATGGATAGCTGAAATGAATTCTTTAATCACTCAGCTTCTTGATCTCATTTTTCGGTACAGAGCACGTGACTGTCGCTATCCACAGCTTGCTAGGATTCTTGACGCGGGCGTGTTTCTTATGAGAGAATTGGCTGTCTCCTATAGGTCACGTTTCAAGATACTGCGTCAAATGTCGAATCTGATAGGCGCGTCACGGATGTCTATGAATTTCCCCGATACATCAGGTCATTCGAGGAGGCTAGTATACCTGTGTAGCATTGGAGTTACGCTAGATGGTTTGTCCGCAAGATCAACCTATTCCTGGGCTGCACCCGTTTTGGATAGCTGCTGTATCATCCTCTACTTACCCCTCCCTCCTCTTGTTTTCGTACCATCATCTTATGTTTTCTCATGAGAGTTGCTTTTCTTGGTGTACGTGACATCTCATTGAACCAGACCGAGAAACAAACACCACCAAAGTCAGCTGATACATCCCGTCCATCACCTCGGGAGACGTGCCACTTCGATGGCTGGAACGGCTTCCGCTGAAACAATTGTCCGCCGCCCCTGCTGGCCCTAACCACCCCTGCTCGAAAGCTCTCATGTGACATCATTCGACCCTTCTCCGCATCTGGGCGCATTTGGAGGCGGTACGTACCGCGCCTAGAACGGCCTGGTATCTCAGCTCCACGTCTGCTCCTCCGTGCCGTCAGGAAGGCGTCAGCTTTCCCCAGGTTCGGGGCCCCTGCTCGGCGTGGACTGGCGTGGTGGTGGTGCCAAACCAGGACCAGTAGCATGGCAGCTGTGTAGAGGAAAGGAGGAGAAGGGCAAGAGCAGCAGGAGCAGCAGCCAGATCGCAGCAGGGCAAGCAGCCAAAACCTCCTCCCCCCTTGTGTCACATTCATGCAGGTCTGTCCTACCACACACCGACACACCACCGCTGGCCCTCCTGAAGCTGTCTCTGCATTGCTCTCTCCCTCAACGCTCACCCTCCTCGTCCGAGAAAAGTGCGGGGGAAGCGCATTCGAAGGCATACAGGTCGCACGGTTGTAGCCCGACCATCAATCCTCACTCGTCCAATTACATTCATCCTATTCTGCCGCTCCTAAAGCACAGTCTCAACCACCAGCACCATACCGCTGCTACCAAACCAGACGACCAATCCCGCCGTCGCCGCCGCCGCAGCACGCCGACTTGCTTGCTTTCCGTTCTGTGATCCAGTAGCAATAAACCCCTGCTCTCGGGTGCTTCCTGCTTCTTGCCGATCGAGACGTATCGAGTATCTTTTTCCTTCCCTTCTTCACATCACCCGTGCCAGAGGCTTGTTACCTGCAAACAAAGGGCTAGCTTGTCTCTTCTTTGTCGGAGCAGACATACCAGCATACCTCTCGCAGACAGACACCTCTAGGTCACGTCGTCACCACCACCCAATCCCATCCATCCATCCATCTACATACATCCCACCTCCAACACCTTCGACAATGCTGAGCCAACGATTGGTGCGAGCAGCCGGCGCGGCGACCCCGCGTTCCGCGTTGCGAGCCTTCAGCTCTACGAGCCAGCAGCGCAAGGTCCCATCCATGGCCGACGTCAATGCCGCTCCTCAAAGCGTCGCCTCTTTCAACGAGAAATCGAAGCAGTTCCGAGAGCAGTTGGTGGAGCAACAGAAGCAACGGGAAGCAAGTGCGTATCGATCCTCCCCTCGTCCCTCTGCCCCTGAGCCCGCCCAGGACTTGGGCTCATCCGTGAGTGCTACTTCAGGACAGAAGGCCGCGGCCGCCTCAGAGCCTCCGCGCAAGGCTGGTCCTTTGACCAACCTCATCTACGGTACCAAGGAGGGTCGCGAGCTGGACGCACAGCTCGAGGCCAGCTTCAGTCAAGTCCTCGCCCGAGGCAAATACGTTCACTCGATCGTCTTCCACGAGGTTAAGCCCGACAAGGTTGACGAGTACACCGAGCTCGTCGGAAACTGGTACCCGCGCATGGCCTCCATGCCTGAGAACAAGGTCCATTTGGTAGGAAGCTGGAGAACCGAGGTTGGCGACTGTAACACTTTTGGTATGTTACTTTCAGGGAGCTCAAGCAACGACGAAAAAGCTGCTAATATTAGCGTCAACAGTCCATATCTGGGAGTACCAGCGATACCAGGGTTACCACGAGTCGATCCATACCATTGGCAACCATCCCGAATTTTCTCAGTTTGATAAGAAGCTTAAGAGCCTCATCACCTCGAAGAAGACATCCCTCATGCAGGAGTTCTCATTCTGGCCTACGACTCCTCCCCGCCAGCTTGGCGGCGTTTTCGAGCTGCGATCCTACACTCTGCACCCTGGTAACCTTCTCGAGTGGGAGACCCACTGGAGAAGAGGTCTGAAGGCCAGACGCGAGGTCATGGAGGGCGTTGGTGCTTGGTTTGTGCAGATCGGAGACCTTAACACTGTTCACCACCTGTGGCAATTTGCCAATTTGGAGGAGCGCAAGATCCGACGTGAGAAGAGCTGGAGCGTCGAGGGCTGGAGCGAGACAGTCCACAAGACCGTTCCTCTTATTCAGACCATGAAGTCGAGAATCCTCGTCCCCATGCCTTGGTCCCCCACCGCATGAGGTTGTGCCGGAACTGGATAGCGCATGAGTTTTTCCTGACCTGTGGCGTCGCGCATCTCGAATTATCTTGACACGACTTTCGTCGGCCGACGCACGCATGGCACAAACTACGCCAACCCATCGCATGGAGGACGTGTTCCCTGTCAGCTCAGAGCGGACCAGTGGGGGGCTCCGCGTACGAAGCTCGACCTGAATGATTGGGTTGGTTTAAGTGAAGCAGTAGGCGTTGCCAATGGCTTGATATGTACAGAGAGAATACTGCTAAAGCCCAGCACATAAGAATTTGAAGATGACAACCTCTGAATGAAAAACATGGCTCCATTACCGAATCCCTAGGTATCCAGTTTCAATGGGATCGCATGCCACTCAAACACTGTACCTAACCATTGTGAAAGTGTTCGTACAAATCAGTTCATGCGAATTACTACAGTGTGACCCTTGACCCATAATACCTACTCGTCGATTTCCTCTCCCATGACGGCAGCCAAATTCCTCCTAGCACCGGCCAGCGTGTGCCCCAGGGCGACCAACTTGGCCGACAAGGACATCAAGTTCGGATCCGGAAGACTCTCCACCCTGACTTTCTCCCTCACGAACACCTCCTTTGGTTCCCCATTGCTTGAAGGTGTCCCAAGCCCACTGACACTGCTCTCCCCGCTCCTCGGATGAGCGCCACCGTGCTTGTGTTTCTCTCCGCCGTCCGTGACGTTGCTATACGCGAACCGGAAGGGGCGATCCATCTCGTCGTGCTCCAATCTCCTCACCGTCCCGAGCGCCAACCCGAGCTTCGTCCCGAAGTTCTGCGGCGCGTCGACCGGTTCCAGCGCGCGCAGCCACAGCACCAGACTCGACTCCTGCAGACTCAGGTGTACGCTGATGTTGGGCGCGAGGGGCGGAGAGAAGTGTATCGGCGGACAGGAGTCGGTCTGCCATCGCGGATCGGACTCGTTCAGCGGGGGGCCCTTGAGGAGCGAGGAGGACTCGTGGAGGGAGGCGGAGAGGATGCGCAGTTGCGCGGCGAGTTGGCTTGGGTTTTGCGATGGCGAGGGGTCGGTCGTCAGGGAGAGGAGGTCGATGCATTCTGTCAGGTGGGTGTGGATCGTTTCGAGAGCAGCGATGTGGACTGGATGGGAGGGTTCGAGTGTGAGGGTCTGGGTTGGGATGGTCTTTAGTTGAAGGTGTATTGCCTGGGGAGTTTCGATGTTAGCTGGATAACGAGGGATATGGATGGAGGAAAGGGGGAGAGGTGCGTGCGTACGCCTTTTACTATTCGTGTCCCGACCCGGGTCACTGTTCCCTTGACGCGCTCGTTACGCTGCGTCGACATTACGAGGGTGCTTCCCGGATCGATCGGCGCGAGAAGGGCGTAGCAGTCCTCGAGGCCATGTCGGATGTCTTTGAGGATTTTGTGGGTTTCTGCGACGATCCATTCTAGCTCACGTCTCTGCGATTCGTAATCGATTCTAATCAGCATGTTTCCGGTATGATGTGCGCGCCTGCAATCCGTCGGAGCTTTGGGCGAGTATGTCACTCACGAGAGATTCCTCCTCTTTTAAGGCGAGCTCTTCTGGAGGTAAAGGTGGCCAGAGCGCAACGGCCATATTGCCCTGATTAGAAGGCGCAAGATATGTATATATGTGCTCAGCTGGGCAGACACGATGTAGGCGTCGCAGGCAACCGCGCAAGGCGTTGGGTGGTGGGTAATAGGTTGACTAGCTCATGGCGGATGCTGAAGATTTCTGGAATCGGTCTCGTCATCGTGGGAGGTTTGGGGGAGGGGACCGGGGTCATTGGGTGACGCGCGCTAGCGGGATGCACAGGGCACTTCATGCTGTCTCCGCTGCTGCAGATGGACCCACTCCATCGGTTTTTGCGTCTGGGGCAGAGAGGTTCAAACGGCTGATTCATCAACTTTGAAAGGTCATTTCAACTCACTTTTATAACGCTTTCGCCGATTAGATCTCATTTATCTCAAATATTCTTTCTCTAATAGCTTTCTGGAAGGACAAAAAGGAGATTGCACCTCCCATACAATCGACCCGACGCCTTTCGACCCAGAAAATTCTGCCAAAAAGCTCCTGGCTCGACTCATCTTCAATCTGAGACGGCTGCCTACCATGGCGCCAACAAATCCCCAACAGCAAAGCAAGACCGGCACAAACTCAAAGAGAAAAGAGCCATCAATTGAGAAGCTTCCTCGTCTGCCTCAAGGTAAGCACCCTGCACACCCATACCAACCTCGTTCATCGAAAACAATTTACCTGACACCCATCCCCCCCCTAGGCTCCAAGATCCAAAAGCGCGCCCTGGCCCGATCCCAGCAGCCCGTCTCCTCCAAATCCAAACTCATCTACGTGTCCTCGTCGACGCCCTTCATGGCCGTCGTCTCGCGCGTACGGAAACAGCTAGACAGGTCTCTAAAGGGCAACGTGCCGTCGACGAAGGGCATGTCTCTGCCGCAGCGCGTAGACCTCCTGCATCGCGACGGGGGCACCAAGGCGGAGGGCGAAGCGGTGGTTCTGGGGACCGGCAAGGCGATCGAGAAGGTGCTTGGCGTCGCGACGTGGTTCACGGAGCAGAGGGACTGCGAGGTTGAGATCCGGACGAGGACGGTGGGGACGGTTGATGATGTTGTTGTCGCTGAGGATGATGATGGGGGTTTCGGGGGGGGTGAGGCGAGGGTGAGGAGGGTTAGTTGTTTGGAGGTCACTGTGAAGTTGAGGTGAAGAAGTTTTGGCGGGGTGGAGTATGGGAAACCTGTGGGAAAAACTAAACGAGGTCACGGTCTTTGTGTGGACGATAATGCGGATCAGTCCTCGGGGTTTGCGTTCCTCTTGAGCACGCTTGCCTCATATGTTTGACAGGACAGCCCGATTCAGCGCAAGAGGGTTGAGGTTAATATTGCGAGGCTGCAGCATGAGGTCTGGCGTCGAAAAAGGATTCTCTAGTTCTAACCCCCCTTACCCGCACTTCCGCGTGTCACTTGCAGGAAAGGTAATTTGGCTGGATAGCTCACTGGAACGACCGAAATACCCTAAGTAACTCATCTGGATATGAATACTCCAAGCTTAAGATCACGGTTGAGATAATGAAGGTAAGGCAGTCCATCGGCTTGGAAGTGCAATTATACAGCTTTCAATGACTCTGCCAAGTCGTCAACAGTGCTGACGGAGGACCAGCGAGAGACGTTTCCAGCTGTAGAATCCATCCGCCTTCATTCAAGCCTGCGATGTTTGTCGAGGTGAGTGTACTTTTGGTTTGCACATTTTTGGTCCACGGATGTGTGCTCAGAGTGTAGCTCCTTATGGTATGTTTGCTGATCACATTTGGAAGCACATTCTACATAGAATACATGCAAGATGTTACTAAATTTTGATGGACTCTTAGACGCTCATAATTGAAATAAAGGCCGTGATTTTTTACCTCCATTTCAGACACTGCTGCGTTTTCGGGATATGTGATGTCTGCGGGCTACTCCTGAGGTGTGACATGAAGGACAGGTGGATGGCAGAATCAGCTTGTAATTTTAACTTGAACGCGGGCCACATGCGTAAGTCTAGATGAAAAGATTCACAGAATAACATGGCTTCCTCAAGCGACTGCAGTCATCCTATAGGCCCATCACACGATGCGGGCCGTCCAGCCCCAAAGTCCAGCCGAAACTTGGCGGGCAAAAGTTCTAGATGACGTGCAGAGTACAGTGCACTAAAAGCTCAGTTGATTATGACCGCTCTCTTAGTTGCGACCTGCGACAGTCACCCCGGTGAACTCGTCGACGTCCAATACTATGGACGACGAGCTAAAATACGAGGGGGATGACATATGTCACGAGCCTGGATGAGATCGTAGGGGAAAGGACGTACCAGACTACCCTATGGGGGTCCATAGAAGGAGGATACCGGGTAGCGCCTCGGATAACAGGCTATACTAGGAGTCTATAGGAGGGGAATACCAGTAGCGCCCCGGGTAACGGGCTATCCTAGGGAAGTCTATAGGTAGGGGGCACTAGGTAGCTCCCTATATAAGTCCTCTAATCCTTATATACCCTTATATAGTAAGCTAGAGGGTTAGAGAAGAATAAACGTTATAACTTTATACCTATCTATATTAACTCTTTTACTCTATACCATACTACTTTTATAACACGTTCTTCTCTCTTACCTATACTAATAGGGGTATAAACCATTAGAGCAGTGCTACGTATAATAATAATACCTACCTGCAGGTCTACTAGGGAGGTAAGATCCCCTGCTAGATAGGAGCTACTAAATAGCTAAACTTAGGATAAGATACCTATCGATCGGAACGACGAAGAGAGTATTAGTAAGGAACTAGTTAATTAATTAATAGAAGCTAAATTAGATCGTCTTATTGAGGAGGAAGAAAAGAAGAGTTAATTAAAGCGTAAATAAGAATATCTTAAGGCTTTAAGAGCTAGCTAACTATTAATCCTAATAGATAACCCTACTACCTACTAGGTAGTTATTAGTAGTAACCCCGAGGCGAAGAAGCACTAGTTAGAACTTTAGGGGAAGCACCTCCCAACGCTTAGGTATAAAGGGGGTACCTAGACCGACTATAATTAATTTATATTTAACCTCGACGCGCGATTTAAAATAAATAAGATTACTTCCGACCTTAAGAAGGTGCTATATACTACTAGGTGCCTAGAAGGATTAGTAGCAAAGCAATAGACCTTATACCTTTCTATTAGATATAATAATAAGGCGAAGAATATTACTTAGATATTAATAGAGGACTAGTTAACTAATAGCATAGCTAATAAGGGGTCTAGGATCCTTAGTATATAAACTCAGCTTAAATAGGCCTACTAGCAACTAGGATAGTTATACTAGAACTTTATTAATTACTACGAAGGGATTAAAGCGGAGAGCCCCTACTAATAACTAGAGGAGATCTAGGTAGCTAATATAGTAGCTAGGTTAGACCCTAAGCTCTAATACTATATTATAGCGAACGGATTACTAAAAACGCAGCTCGAACTTAATATAAGGGCTAGGAACGCTGAACTTATAATTAATATATAAGTATATAGGCTACTAGTAAGGGACTAGAGGACTAACTATAAGGGATAATAACTAGAGGGCTAAGCTACTAATCCAGAGGAACGGACCGAGACTATAAAGGGGGACCGCAGCTATACTAGTACCTACTAGGAGCCTACTAAGGACTTATCACAGGGTACTAAGAGGGAAACTATCTATTATAGTTATAATAGGAAAGGCTATATCTTATTAAGGTGCCTATACTATAAGAAATATAGCTATATATACTACGAAGGCAAACTATGCCCTAGCGAATAACCGGAGGAGAACTAAGTAACTATGCAAATAGTTTAATAGGATAGCGACTAGCTACGTCGCTTCGAAATAATAATATAGGTCCGGGTTGCGGGTAGCTAGAAGACTAGTACTATGCTTATCGATTATAGAGCTAATGAGAATATTATAGACTAGAGGGTTATAAATAATACCTAACTAGAAGCTAATAACTTAGAACCTATAAGGGGAATATAGGCGTCCAAGGGACCTAACTATAGTATATAGAAGCTAGTCACCCGAATAACTAATAGTATAGGCATCTAGCGGATAGTTTCATATAACTTTAGGATTAGTAATAGTAATAGCTACGACGCTATCCTAGGGATCCCTTAGTATATATCGGAGTGCCCTAATATTAATTAGAGGGAGTTAGGCTAGACCTTTCCCCTATATAAGAAGAGCATTCGCCCTATTATAACTATAAAAGAGCTTAGGCGTGCTAAAAACGAAGCAAGAGTAGTACTTATAGGGGTACTATAGATTAACTAGATATTAATTACTACCTACTAGGAGTATAACTAGGAACCTAATAATACTAAACCGAAGATCCTACTAGAGTACTAGGATTTTGAAAAGATATTTAATATTAACCTAGCAGGAACTATACCGGAGTTTAGAACTACTAGGAGCTACCCTATTAACCTAGAGCCCGGGACTGAGCCCCTATTTAAACCGATCTACCCCCTAGCTGTCACACGCCTTTTGGTGATGTAGTCGGCCATCACGTGGTATTCCACGTGACCACGGTTGGGCTCAACGCCTATCCTTTAAGTAGGAGACTTCTAGCAGATAAGCTTAGAAGGCTCGGCTATTATAGAATATATCACGATATACCTATAATTACCTATTGCACTATTTATTATTATTTACGCTTATATTGCTCTTTTCCTTATTTCACTCGCAGTCTTAGCGACCCCTACTATAGCCCTAGGCTAGTAGGAAGACTATAATATCTAGTAGCATAACCTATTCTTTTTCCTCATCTAAGACCTCCCTTATACTACGAAAATTCATAACGAGGTAGAGGACTTAGACTCGACCTCGAAAACCCCCTCCTAAAAGCATTTATATACTAAAAGGAAGGAAGTTAAAGAAGTTAAAGAGATAGAGGTCTTAACTATTAACTTATATAGCTAACTATTCGAGTTTAACGTTAAATTAGTATAGTAATCCCTCTCTTATAGAGGAATATTACGACGTAGGAGATATAGCTAGAATTAGATACTATAACGAGGCTTATAGGCTCTATAGTTTCTAGCAGGCTTATGAGGATTATAACTTTACCCTCAGCCTTAGCGAACGATTTCGCAACTAGATAGCGAACCTCGCTTCTCTAGAATGGGATAATAACTATATACCCTATATAGATATTATCGATATAGGCTGGAAGGCGAAAGCTGATCTATGCTATTACTAGATACTCGAGCCTAATAACTATATAACTACGTTAATTAGCGTTATTAATGCGATCGCAGCTATAAGAGATATTCTAGTAATAGTAGCACTTTTTATACCCCTATCTAGAGAAGAAAGCCTTTATAGAGCTAGCGAGAGAATCACCCTCCTACCCCCGAGAGATAAAAGAGTTATAACTCCTATCTAGTCTAGCTAGTTAGATATCGAACCCCTAGGACCTCCTATTAAGGCAAGAGCTATAGCAGATAATATTTATAGTAGGAGCAGAAAAAACCCCGAACTGCGAGTTATAGCGCTAGAAGATATTATTATAGGACCGTTGGAGCGAAAAATCTATAGAATACTGCAAATTCTTTATAATACTACTACGGGTCCGCTGAAGTAGGATATATTAGTAGGGAGGACCTAGACGCTATAATAGAATTTAGCGCTGCTACTAATATTTTCACTATTATCCTAGGGACCCTACCCGGAGCCGCTATCCTAGGGTCTCGAGGCTTTACTCCTTCGAGTATTTAGCTAGCTCGAGGCTAATACTAGGGCGCTATAGCCCGCGGGAACTTAATAGGAAGGTGGATTTACCTAATAGTATAGTGTTTTTTAGCTAGATACTAATAAGAAGTATAGCATAGAGCCTGTCTTTTACGACCAGGATATTCTATGCTATAAGGAGATAGATCTATAGATCTCTAGCCTAGACGTTAAAACTACTAGCCTAGCTATAGCTTTAGAGATTATATAGAATTAGAGCTCTCTGCTACGAGGGAAAGCACTTAGCTAGTAGGAATACTAACTCGGGCTAATTGAATAATAGAACTACCTCTGCGTGGGATATTACGCCCTATGCGATGCTATTAGGAGACGTTTTATACTAACCTAATAGGAGTCTATCTAATAGATCGCTATGCATAGGTTTACTATAGAAGATCTCAAGGGAGATAGAGATATTTATAACTTTACTTAAAACTATTTTAAATACAGCAGAGCATAGATAGGACTAATATCTATAGTTAGCTAGCTATTAACGATCTTCTATAATACAATCGACCTAGAGCTTTAGCAATTCCTAGATAAACTAACTACTAGCGATACTCTCGAGGATTACCTTAATATAGCTGAGAAAAAACGCAAGGCAGTTTAGCGCAGGCTCTAGGCGCTAATTAGCGTTAACTATATATTAGAGGAGTCTGATAATGCAATATAGACTAATAATAAGGGACGATGGAATAACCGAGATTTCTAACGGGATAACTATAATAATCCGCAACCCTAATAACGTTATCAACCTTAGCAACGTTTCTAGCGCTCTAATAACTATTAAAACTAGAAAGATCGCTACCTATAGAACTAGCTACGGAGAAACCCGGGTTTTCGATATTATATAAAATATAATAGACCAGGCTAGACGGACTTAGACGCCTATTATATATAGGAGGATCACGACGACGACTATAATATCAATAACCTCGTTAATAGCAGCTATATCCTAATAGATATATAGGAAGTCCCCTATGATTCAGCTGCCCTATTAGAATAACCGGGTAAAGAGGAAACGGCGGGCTGGACGATAGACGTCATAGCTATAGCGAGAAGCATGCTAGCGATCTCCCTAACTGCTTTGGTTATAGACTCTGCAGATATAGTGAACTTCGCAGGTCTCGTTGCGATTCCCCTAGCAAATAATATATAGGTATTACTTAAGAAGAACTAAATTATCGACGCCTAGGTAAAACCGGTGAAACGAATAATGCTAGCTAAACGAATATATCTCCACCTCAACGTGAAAAGCGATGATATAGCTAGCCTAGAAGAAGTCTATATTAATATAGGCGCCTCTATAACTCTAGTCAATAGGAATTAGGTGCTATGCTTTGCGCGGAATCCCACGTTTCAAATGATAGAACTATAGCGGATGAACGTAGTGGACTTAACCTTTCAGGTAATAGAGTAGGTTATATTCGACTTCTATATCCCAGGTACTGTTAGCGACGTAGAGATTAATAGCTATATTATCGTTATAGCTAGAGTTATAAATACCCTCGGAGCGAATCTTCTATTAGGAATACCGTTCTATAAAGATCACGGGCTAGTTATAGACTTTAATAAGGGTATAGTTAAGTTCTACTTAGTATATGGAATGCAGTATCTAGTCTAGTTTAGGAGATAGCACCTAGTAACTAGACGAGTTAATAACGCCTATACCGTGGTTATTCCCCTGTAGAGTGATATATTCGTTATAACTAGCTTTATTAACCTCCCTAAGTCAAGCTAGTAAGGCTCTAATACTTAGCAGTTTCAATCTAGTCATATTAGCGCAGTTAATATAATAGTTATAGTAGATAACCCTAAGCTCGTCCTTATGCGAAATATAACGGATAGACTGATAATAATCCTAAGAGGATAGCAGCTAGGCTATATTATTCTAACGGAAGTAGAGGAGACTACTAACCTCGTTAACTATGCGGATGTTATCACCCTTATAGGAGGAGAATCAAACTCGCGCTAGTTCTTATAACATAAATTCGATAGGGCTATGGGTAATATAGCGGCTAGCGCGTGGTTTATGACCCCGCCTGCTAAATCTAGCCTAGGACTGCCTTAGCGAGCGGATGATATTCTATCTTATAGAATATCTAAGCTAAAAGATATCCTAGTTATATATAGCAAGGACGGAGTCGAGATCTATAATCAGGACGTAGTTTTCGCTAGTAGACTTAAGGAAATCCTCGATAACCGAGATATCTACTACAATAAGGGGATCATACCTATGCCGGATAACTAATATATGCGTATTAAGCTTGTTAAAGGGTAGTAAAACTAGAAGGCTATAGTGAAGCCTTACCCCCTTAGCGCTAAAGACCTCGAAGTCGTTGAGAATATCTATAGTAAGATGCATACTAATAGCAAGATAGTATGGGGTGATAGGCTAATCTTAGTTATCTGTCCGCTCTTCGTTATATAGCGGGTAGTTAATAGTGTGAAAAAAGGCAGGGTTATTATTAACCTTCGCCCTCTCAACTGAATCACTATCCTAGACGTATACCCGCTTCCCGACTAAGATAATATAATAAATACCCTCAGAGGGAAGAAACATATAACGATATTTAATGCTACTAGATTCTTCTACTAACTGCTAATCTACTCGAGATATTACAATAGGATAGCAATAATAAGTCCCCGCGGTATCGAGGTTTCTAACGTTATCCTCATGGGATTTAAGAACTCGCTAGCCTATACCTAGCGTTTTATAGACCGCCTCCTGCACGACTACCAGCACTTTGCTCGAGTATATATTAATAATATCGTTATTTTTAGCAATAGTAACGAGGACTATCTCCAGCATATTAATATTATTCTCAAGCTCTTTGAGAATAACTACCTTTATATTAGACCTAAGAAGTCCTTTGCAGGGTTTCCTGAAGTGAGACTCCTCAGCTATACTATAAATGCTAATAGTATTAAATAAATAGAGGATAGGATCGCAGCTTTTAAGAACCTCCGCTTCCCGAAAACTCTCCACGATATTAAGAGATACCTCGGAATAGCTAGATAGCTACGACGTAATATACCCTAATATAATATTATTATAACGCTACTATAGGATAGAAAGACCTATCTCACTACGAAACTCTACAATAAGAATATACTTCCTAATAGTCTATTAAAAGCAGTTTAAATAAAGAGGGTCTAAAAGGTATTATTCGAGCTAATACTAAGCGAGCAAGAGGCGTAGAACGCCCTCCAGGAGAATCTCTATAACTAGGTCGTGAGATACTACTATAACCCGAATAAGCCTATATTTTTTAAGGTTAATACCTGCAAAGGTAGCTTTAGGCTTATAGTATTCTAACTAGGCATCCCATGGAATAGTACTAATATACCTAGCAAAGATATTGCATAAATCTACGTCTAACTAGTGCTTTTTCTATCTAAGGTTATATTGCCCTTAGAAAAGCGATACTTTGCTATAGAGGTGGAGGTAGTAGCGGTAGTATAGGCTATAAAGAAGCTCCGCAAGCTTATGCAATTGAATAAGCACCCTATATAGATTCTCACGGATTATGCAGCTACGAAGGGAATTCTTATATATACCTCGCTACGGACTATAGACCTTAATAAGGCTAACCTGCAGCTCGCAAGCGCTGCGAACTACCTATTATAATTTAACCTCAACATTACCTACGTACTAGGGAAGCTTAATATTATCCCCGACGCCCTCTCGCACCTGCTATTGCTTATAGCCTCAGGACGAGCTAATAGGTTTGAGGATAGCGACGTCCTTGCAGAAATAACCTATAGCGATAATAACGATAACGCAGGATTTATAGATATAGTTAACTAGTTAGCTGAGAAGTTATAAGCCTACGGAGCAATAGGGGAGATAACTATGAGCATTTCGGAGGACTTTATCGCTAAGATTATGGATAACTATACTAACGACACGAGGTATAGCAAAATTCTCAAATAACTCCGATCCTAGCAGAAGGAACTAGGTAAGTAGTAGTTACTATTCGATACTACTACTAAAGAAAATAGCGCTAGAGCCGCTAGAAGAGCCCCAAAACGCCGTCGAATAACTCCTTAGAGTCTATTACTAGAAGGGCTTATCCTTTATATAGCTACGGATAGTACTCAGAGACTCTACATTCCGCGCAAGTTAGTACTTGCAATTCTCCGCCTTAGTTATAATGAAAAATACTACTTTAGCGCGGACCGCATGATAGTAGAAATGTCGACTTTTCAGTTTCGCAATAAGAAGTCGCTCATATAATGATATATTGCCTACTATAACTAGTGCAAAGAGAACTAAGTCGACTGCTAAAGGCTACTAGGATAGCTATAACCTATCCCCGTCGTAGATATCCCTTATAATACTATTACTATAGACTTCGTTACCAATATGCCTAAGGTGCTATCCTATGGAAGTCCCTACGCCCTGCTAGGTTTCCTAGAGTTAGATATATTAGCGATAGTAACGTATAAATTCTCAAAAAAGATAATCCTTCTCATAGGATATTCGACCTATAGAGCAAAAGAATAGGTAATAGTCCTACTCCGCGCATTTTTCCTCTTAGACTAGGGAATTCCACGTTATATTATTAGTAACCGGGATCCTAAGTTTATCTCCGTAGTATAGCATGCGATATTCAATGCCCTTAACGTTAGGCTCCTCCTCTTAATAGCATACTACCCCTAGACGGATAGGCAGAGTGAAAGAATAAACTAGACTACTAAGATCGCGATATAGTTCTATACGTCTAAATCCCCTAATATCCCATAGACCGACGTACTACCTGCCCTATAGTATAATCTTAATAACTCCCTATCTACTACGATTAGATAATCGCTAAACGAGGTTATACTCGGATTTAAGCTATGAAGTATTCTTAATATAGTTATATAAACGAGCGTCCTAACTAAGAGCCTTATTATCCTCAGGGAGATATATTAGAAGGAAGTACTACTACTTATTAATATAGCGAACGCCTCGCATAAGGAGAGATATAATAACCGCTATACTAATATAACTTTTAACGAAGGGGATGAAGTCTAGATACGACTTAGCAAAGGATTCTACTTGCTAGGATAATATAATAGCAAATAGACCTCTAGATAGATAGGACCCTTCCGAATTAAGTATATCGTTAGTCCTCTCGCCTATGAGGTGGATATTCCTAAGCACTAGCGGGTTTACCTAATCCTCTCTATAGCCTAGCTATATAAGCTAGCCTAGGGAGAAGACCCGTTTAACCGCGAGACTCCGCTGCTAAAGCCTATTGAGGTTAATAGTAGTGAGGAGTAGGAACTTAACTATATCGTTAAACGAAGAGTCTTATAGAGGAGTTATAAACCTATTATTAAATACCTCGTCCGATAGAAGGGATTTATAGCAAAAGATAATACCTAGGAATAAAGAGACTCCCTATTGCCTAATATAAATAATATCGTTAACGAGTATGACGCTAAATTCCCCCTCAACTAGGATACTAAAAGAGCTGCAAGAAGGCGCGCACCTCGTGCATAATCGAATAGTTTTCCTATCCTTTTAATAGGATAACTATATATACCCTAAATCAATATTAGGATCGCAAATTTTCCCTTTATTATCGCTATTTTTGCTATTAACTACTCTTTCCTCGATCTCTCTATCTCATATTGAAACAAATAGGAAGGAGCAGAGGGTGCTAACTTTTATACGCCTTCCTTACTAACCCCTATTATAGAAAATTTTTTCCTTCCGTACCTTCCTTCTATTTACTATACCTGCCTACTTTTATTTAGGCATACTTATACTTTTATTTATTTATTTCTCTCCTATATGCTAATTATTACTCGATAGACCTCTCATAATAAGTAATAATATTATCCCAACCCGCTAAATATAGCCTCCCGAATGCTAGCCTGATTAATACTACTGCGATAATAGCTTCTAAAGGCAAGGAAGTTGCTAATAACTACGAGGTCCTATCCTCTTACCTATCTAATAATAGCAGCAGCTAAGACGAGGGTACTAACCCCCAGAATAACGAGGTGCTTAACCCCGTCTCTCCGCGCTATAGTAGCGATAACTAAGATAGCGATAACTAAGTTAGCAACTATAGTATTAACCCTAGCACTCCGGTTAAGACTCGTAAGTCCGCTGCTAAGAAGAAGAAGTCCCGCAAGGACCGCAAGAAGGGCAAATAGGCGGCTAAGAAGAACTTCTTCGCTATGGACGCTAAGACCTAATGCGAGGAGGTTATTAATAATAACGCTAATAACGTTCAGAACGACGATGCCCAGGCTACTAAGCTAGCCCGCGTTATTACTAGTACCCTAGCTAAAACCGCGGCTACTACCCCTCGCAAGACTCCTAAGAAGGGCTGCCCTAGCCCTATAGCCTAGCGCTAGCAGATTAATAAAGCGAAGGCTCGTATTAATAACGCCTTTCTATACTACCCCGATGCTATCCTCGTCGAGGAGATCGAGAAAATCCTCAATAGCATCGAGCCTTCTGAGAACATATCTTCTAACCTCTACGTTAGATATATCTAGGATACCCTCAAGCGAGCGTATAATACGTATATTAATAATAACGCTTATAGCGAGCTTCTCCCTAGCCGCGCCTAGGTCCTCGTAGCATATTTTTATAATACCTATAGTTATACTAATAGAATTATCGCTAGCAACCTTATTATAATAAACCGTGTCGACCTCCTTTCTATCGCCCCGCTTATTAATATCAGTAATATCACTACTACGGACCCGTTAGCCCGTAAGGATGCTAAAAACGCTAAGGACCTCGCTAATAAGGCTGAGGGTAACGTTAATACTATTATTAATAGCATCTAATAGGAAATCCTTCCTCGCCTCGATACTATGGAGACTAACGTAGCTAACGTGGATATTATTAATATTAATACTATTAGCGAGCATCTCGCTAAACTTGAGAATAATAGCGCATCCAAGCAGGCGGTTGCTAATAAGATTCGCATAGCTATCGACGTAGTTAAGACTAAGGAGATCGCAAGCCTTCGCGCTAAGATTGCAAACCTCTATACTATAATCGAGGGTTTCTAGCGCACTAGCAATAAGCGACTCGCGCCGAGCGATGCTAGTAATAATAGCGCTACTAAGCGCTAGTAGATATCTAAGTTTAATATACTCCTCTACTAGCGCGACGACTAATTAATAACGCTATAGTAATTTCTAGCGATTAGAACGTAAAGAAGGAGAAAAGGGAATATTGAGCGTATATATCCTAGATCGATAGTAATAGCAATTAGGACGATTGCTTTTTAAAAAGGGGGCATATATCATACGCCTTTTGGTGATATAGTCGGCTATTACGTAGTATTCTATATAACCACGGTTAGGCTTAACGCCTATCCTTTAAGTAGGAGACTTCTAGCAGATAAGCTTAGAAGGCTCGGCTATTATAGAATATATCACGATATACTTATAATTACCTATTGCACTATTTGTTATTATTCATGCTTATATTGCTCTTTTCCTTATTTCACTCGCAGTCTTAGCGACCCCTACTATAGCCCCAGGCTAGTAGGAAGACTGTGACACTAGCTAAGAAGGAGTTAGAGGAGTTAAGGGACTATATCTATAAGGCCTTATAGAAGGGATAGATTCGCCTATTAATAAGTCTAGTAGGGGCGCTAATCCTATTTATCCTAAAGAAGGGGGGTAAGTTAAGGTTATATATAGACTACTAGGGACTTAACCGGGTAACTACTAAGAACCGCACCCCTCTCCCCTTAATTAATAAAATCCTCGATTAGCTCTCCTAAGCGAAGTATTTTATAAAGCTTAACCTTAAAGATGCTTACTACTAGGTGAGGATCTAAGAGGGAGATAAGTAGAAGATAGCATTCTATATATAATATAGTTACTATAAATATTATATTATGCTATTTAGGCTCGTTAATACACTAGCTACCTTCTAGACGTTTATTAACGAGTTACTTATAGGCCTAGTTAACGTTATTTATATTATTTATTTAGATAATATTTTAATATTTACTAATAATATAGACTCGCATATAGAGGCGGTGAGGTAGGTACTTACCTAGTTAGAAGCTAATAGCTTCTATGCGAACCCCGATAAGTACGAATTCTATAAGGAATAGATCGACTTTCTTAGGTTCGTGGTTTTACTAGATAGTATTACTATAGAATAAGAGAGGATCTAGGCAATTGCTAAGTAGCTAGTACCTACTATGATATAATAAATTTAGCAATTTCTAGGATTTATAGGGTTTTATAGGAGGTTTATTAAGAATTACTCTAAAATCTATAGCCTGCTTACTAACCGACTTACTAATATAGCTAAAAGATAACTAGTTATAACTAGTAAGGTACTAGTTACCTTCTATTAGCTTCGCGCTTTATTTATAGAAGTACCTATTTTATAATACTTCGACCCTATGCTCCTAATTCGCATTAAAACCGACGCATCAGACTTCGCAATAGGGGCGATATTAAGCTAGCTAGAGGGCGATATATAGAGACTAGTAGCGTTTATATCTCAGAAGCTTAAGGGCGCGCAACTACAGTATAGCACGCTAGAAGTAGAGCTACTAGCTATTAGGGAGGCAGCAGTAAGGTAGCAGCACTATTTGCTTTACTCTTAGTACCGCATCTAGTTTATTACTAACCACCTAGGTTACTAGTACCTCGCTAATAAGAAGACGCTTAATAGCTATTAGATATAGCTACTATAAGACCTATCGATATTTAACTTCGAAATCGAGTACTAGCTAGGTCGCTATAACCTAGCTAATAGCCTCTTACGAAGACCTAACTATACCCCTAAGGATATAGAGATCGAGGAAGCTAGAGATTCGCTCCTATAGGACTTTCTATAACGGTTTAACTAACCTACTATCTAGAGGGTAGGCACTAGGCGATAATAAGGCGCTTAACTATTAAATACCTTCCCTAAATAATTTGCACCCTCGCTTTAGGACTAAGTTAAGATAGCTTAATAGAAAGACCCCTTTTATATTAATAAGGAGTAGGTATAACGAGGGATAAGGTAGTTACTAGATAATACTAGTACCCTATAATACTATAAGGGCTTATATATTCCTAATAACTACCCGCTTTAGAAAGAAGTCCTTAGAGCGTTCCACGACGAACTATCTAGAGGTTACTAGGGGGTTACTAAGATACTAAAGAGGATTAGGAAGTCGTTTTTCTAGAATTTATAGAAGAGCGATATAAAGGAATATATTAAGATATATATAATATATTAATATACGAAACCGAGATACCACCTCCTATATAGCGAACTTATACCCCTACTAGTACCTACCCGACCCTTTTAATAAATATCGATCGACTTTATCACCAAATTGCTACTATCCCTCATAGCGGGGAACAAGCTTTATGATAGTATTCTTATCGTTATTAACCGATTTACGAAATACTCCCTATATATCCCTACTAGGAAGTTACTTATAGCTAACGGGTTAGCCGCACTACTTACTAAATATATTTTCCTTATATTCGGGCTCCTAGAAGCTATTATATCCGACCGAGGATCGCTATTTACTAGCAATTTTTAGGCTGAAGTATATTACCTGCTAGTTATTAGGAGGAAACTTAGTACTGCCTTTCACCCCTAAACCGATAGCTAAATAGAACGCTAAAATCAGAGCATCGAGCACTTTTTATAAGCTTTCTATAATATCAACTAGGATAATTAGGCAATATAGCTCGACCTAGCTTAATTTATTTATAATAACTCCTATTATAAGGCTACTAAGATACTACCCGCTAAACTACTAATAAGATATTCTCCCTGCAGACCTAATAACGTCGAACCCTAACAAAAAGTCTCAATAGTCCTAGCAGCAAACGACAGAGTTCTAGGTCTACTTACCCAGAGGTTAGCCGTTACTAACCTGCTTTATAAATATAATAAAAAATATAGCAAATTCTATAATCAGAGGAGGACCCCTATTATTTTCGCTATAGGAGACCTTATATTACTTTTAACTAAAAATATTAAGCAAAGGCAGCCTTCTCGAAAACTTTCTAATAAATACCTAGGCCTATTTAGGATCTAATAGGTAATTAATAGGGGACGAGCGTATAAGCTATAAATAGATAAAAACTACTAAATTCATAATGTTTTCATACCTATATAATTAGAACCCTTTTTTAGCTTAGCTATCCTACTACGAGAAATCCCAATTAATAATAATAACGATAATATCTATATAGTAGACTATATTATTACCTATAGGGGTCCTAGACGGAACTATTAGTACCTTATTAAATAGAAGGGCTATAGTAAACTAGATAATTCATAGGAACCGCAACATAATATATCTATCGATTTACGAAACGACTATAAAGCTAAATTATAAGCAGAAATATCATAATCCCTATATAATTCAACGGGTAACTAGCAGGTAGTTAGAAATAAAGCACGCTAGCTAGGTATTTCAATTCACTAGCCCGAAGGCCCTCTAATAAGGCAATAGAAACGAGAAAATGCCCGAAGGCGACTAGATACCTACCCGAAGGCAACTAAAAACCACCTAGAGCTTATTAGTAGCCTACTAGGGGCGCTCCTAAAAATTTTAAATCCCCTAGGCGCTAGCACCTATCTTATTAGAGCTATTATCCTCGCTACTAGAGTTAGTAGCGATAACCTCATAATTCTGAAAATATTAGAAATCAACTAGATAAGCACTAGGGAGGTACTAGCAGGGCTTATAGAGACTTATAACTTTATTATAGGAATCGATCGATTCCTAGGTGCGCATAGCTTATAACTCCTATGCCTCCGCTTAACGCTTAGCGAACCGCTCTATTTCTAAATAGTAGTAGTAGAGCTCCTTATACTACTTGCACAGTAGTTCGGTTTGCTTTTCCACCTCCTTAGAGAGGTGCTACTAATAGGTAGCAGCCTCTTCTAAGGTAGCTATCTAGTAGTCCTCTATCTCTATAGAAATTTCAGCCTCCTTAGCCTTATGCTTTTTAGGCGTAATATTAGTATCGTTCTTTTTAGCCTAGAGGGCCTTCTTAACTATAAGCTAAGCAGCGAGGATCTCCTCCTAAGTATAATTAGATACTAGCGACGAAGCACTAGAGAGGTACTAGAGAGGTACTAGATAACCTACCTTATTCTTAGCGTACTACGCCCGAATATCGGGCTCGGAACTACCCTTATTTATAAGGCGCTTTAGCTTATTAGCAGCGCCTATTATATAATAGGTAAGCTATAGAGAGTTAGTAGCTAAGGACTAGAAAATAATATATAAAACTTATATTAATATAAGCCTTTCTATTACCTATTTTAGCATAACGCTTATATTTAGTTAAGGCGTTTAAAATTATACGAATTAGTAATAAATTCCGAAGCGAAACTAGTAAAGCATTAGATAAGTACTAACTAGGGAATAGATACTTACTATTACTCTCGAGGTAGATTATTAAGCTTGCGAGGAGCTTTATCTTAGGAATATCCTCCTTAGGGGGCTCTTACTTCGCTTATGCTAGGAGATAGTAGTAGCAGGAGCACCCCCGGAGCTCACCTGTTATTAGGATATAGGAAGCATCTAGCGTACTAGTAGGAAAGGGAGTAGCATTATTAGCAGCAAAAGATATAATAATAGATTTATTATATAATAATTAAGATAGAACGATAGGGGAGCGGGAGACTAATAGCAACTTATTAGTATTACGATCTAAAGAAGTAAGAAGAAGGATTTTAGCAGGGCGAAATTTCAAATAATATTTATACTTTTCGACTCGATGCTAAAGTCGGCTTTTTATATAGCTAAAAGGAAGATAATCCCCAGATTATTATATTATTCGCCTTTATCTAACCCTACTACGCACAGGGAGGTACTAGATAACTACTAGGTAATAACTAGCAAACCCCTATATAATAATAACAAACGCTTTCACCCCTAGAGGGAGAATATCTTTATTACCCCTATAAAGCTACTAAAAATATAATAACGAGCGGAAAATATAATAATTTAGAGGGCGAATTTAAAGCAATAAAAACGAGCCCGAGTAATAAACGTTTTAGTATAATCCCGCGGAGGAAGGAATAACCCTCGCGAGGGAGTTTAACTGCAGGTATCCGGATAACTACTAGGTAGCCCTGGACCTTTCAGATAGAGAGCTATAAGAGTAGCTAGGGTAGAGGACAACATGCCCTACTACTAGCTAACTGCTCCTCTAAGCGCTTCTAATCACTTTTCTTTTCATATAGAGAGCCATAAGAGTAGCTAGGGTAGGGGATAACGTACCCTACTACTAGCTAACTGCTCCTCTAAGCGCTTCTGATCACTTTTCTTTTCACGTAGAGAGCCATGAGAGTAGCTAGGGTAGAGGATAATATGCCCTACTACTAGCTAACTGCTCCTCTAAGCGCTTCTAATCACTTTTCTTTTTATATAGAGAGCTATAAGAGTAGCTAGGGTAGGGGATAGGTGCCTCACTACTAGCTAACTGCTCCTCTGAGCTTCTCTAACCTATAAAGTCCCTTAATACCTAGGTATAGAGCTATAAGAGTAGCTAGGGTAGAGGATAATATACCCTACTACTAGCTAACTACTCCTCTAAGCTACCTAGCTATTTAAGGAAGAGTTATATAACTAGACCTAGGGATACCGAATTCTAGACCTATAGGAACTATAAACTAGGAAGGCTTATAGGAAGTAACTAGGTAGGCACTAGGTACCCTCTAGATAACTATAGAGTAGCCTAGTCTAAGGATAGACTAGTTTAGAGAGGGGGGATTATATTATAAGCCTAGATAAGATCGTAGGGGAAAGGACGTACTAGACTACCCTATAGGGGTCTATAGAAGGAGGATACTAGGTAGCACCTCGGATAACGGGCTATGCTAGGAGTCTATAGGAGGGGAATACTAGTAGCGCCCTAGGTAACGGGCTATCCTAGGGAAGTCTGTAGGTAGGGGGTACCGGGTAGCTCCTTATATAAGTCCTCTAATCCTCACGCACCCTTATATAGTAGGCTAGAGGGTTAGAGAAGAATGAACGTTACGACTTTGCACCTATCTATACTGACTCTTTCACTCTGCACCGCACCACTTTTGTGATAACATAGCTTTCGAACTGGACAGACTGTGGGAAAGGAGGAGATGGCGATCTTCATACTTGTACGAAAACACGGACACGCAAAATGTTGCGAAACTTATGTTCGCGCTCACTAACGAGTGCCTTGACATCAGTATACCATTCGAGTCAATTCATAGGCACAGAAGTGTCATTTAGCATAAGCGACCATGGCGGAAGGCCGCCTTCCGAAGACGGGCAGCTGCCTCTTGCTCTCCATGAGAAAGTCGTTATTCAGGCTTTAGGAGGGCTATTCACTTTGCTTGAATCGAGATAATTGTCCCAAACATCACCTCCTGAAGGGACATGATGATTTGATCTGGTCAGCCACTTACGCAAGAGAAAGTTAAAGAACTTCTGTGAGACGAGGTGAGGAATTAACTGTTGAGTCTTGCACTTTGATGCGTTGGATTCGTCGAAGTTTTCCGATGAGACTTTAAGTGAGCTTCTACGAAGACTTGAGGGCTTGGGTAACCGCTTGCCGCCAAGCAGGTATGAAATACTTTTTATCATATCCACAATCCAGGAATCATCCAAGCGGCTATTGTTTTGTCGTTAGCGCCAAGGACTTCGAAGGCGATGTCTTTGCACCGGCAGCCATGGACGATTTGCTAGCAATCAATGAAGATGTCTTGCAATTAAATTTCGACGGAGGAGAACCTTGCGAGTGATTATCAAAGCTAGCATCCCGTTTCATATGATCGAGCAAACCGCAAGAACAGTCTATAAAGTCAGTAAGTTCGCAGTTAGACATGAGAACTGCTCTCGACACCGTCGATTAGTACGACCTGTCCCAGATTACCAGATTTTCTCAAAACGGACACGTGGGCAACGACAGCTGAGATGGCAAGCCCTCAGTCCTCAGGAAACTGATATTTGGGCGGTCGGTCTCTCGCAGGCCTCCCGTTGAAGGCTCAGTCCTTAGAGACTGACTTCTATGATGCCCAATTTTTACAAATTACAAGACACCTCAAAAACCTCAAAACTAGCCCCCATGACGGCGTTGAGCATCGTTCTCTCACTCAGACCCGAGTCCATGCCTCTCTCTCGAAACACATTTTCTGAGTCGGGAGCAACCTCGATTCGTGTGAAGCAGCCAATCACGCCGTCTACGATTCAGTGGGTAACCAGGTAATTGTTCGGAAAGTCAGCGAGAGTCCACTCAATGAGGGGTCTTTGGGGCGTTTGCCTCGCTTTTGGAAAGGCATTGATTGACTGATAGGTTATTTTCGAAAATTCCAACCGGGGAACTTCAGTCGCTTATTTTGCCGCATCGAACATTATTGCGGGTATGGTTCCTTGCACCTGGGGAAAGAGTGTTTGCAATTCCCGCAAACAGTTGGTGTCATTCACGAAAGACAAGACCATCCCTGTCAAACCGCGCACTTATCTTGTTCGATTAGCGGTGTTTATTACGGCCCTTGACACGTTTATCTCCACCGCTAGCGATACCGGAAATTTCGGTGTGGGGTCCCTCAAGCCGAAGTCACGTCGGCGATTCTTTTGACATCATTGCTGCCAATGAGTCCCGAAGAGGGGAGTTGAGGTCCCGCCTCAATTTCTGTTTTCTCTCAAGGCCGTCTTCCGTGGTAAAAAACTTTAACTTGCCCAACCTCTTCTTGCAAGAGCCGTATCCGTCAACGCAACGGGCAAGATGATGTTCCAAGGCTCGGCCGTTCTGATGGCCGCCCTCGCCGGGCCGGCTTCCGCAAGCTACGCCTTCTACGTCGGCAAGGACCTCACGGCCGACGGCAGCGTCATGGTCGGCGGAACCGGCGAGGAAGTGTCTTCTCACTGGCTCCAGCTGTTCCCGGCCCGCGACCACCCCGCCAACGCCACCATCACCGTCGGCGTCACAGACAAGGCCAGCATCCCGGGTGAGCTGTTCACCATTCCTCAGGTGAACCACACCTACCGGTACCTGTCGATGGAGTACTCCGACTTTGAGGGTTTCCCGGCACCACTCACCAACGGCGGTCTCAATGAGAACGGCGTCACCGTCCGCGACGTCTGGGCGCAGAACCGCGATGAGCTTGTCAACATGACCCCGACGCCTCAGCACGGCATTCAGTACAGTGACCTTGCGCGCATCGTCATGGAGCGCGCTCGCACTGCGCGCGAGGGCGTCGAGATCATTGGCCAGCTTATGAACCAGTACGGCGAGGCCACTTACGGCGGCAACACTCATCTCGTCGCCGACAAGGATGAGGGCTGGGTCGTTTGGGAGATGGCCGGTGGCAAGAAGCTCTGGGCTGCCGAGCGCCTCAAGACTGACGAGGTTCGCGTCCTGTACCCTGGCTACATCGAGGACTTTCCTACCGACTTCGCCAACAACACCGACTACATGGGCTCTGAGAACATCGTCTCTTTTGCCGTCGAGCAGGGTTGGTGGGACCCCAACAGCGGCGAGCCGTTCAACATCTTCAACGCCTATGGCGAGAAGGGCGAGAACATGACTGCCCGTGATGGTGGCTTCAAGTTCATGTCCCAGGCTGCCCTCGAGAATGCCACTCTCGAGATGGTCCCTCTGACCGAGGAGAAGCTCATGGAGCGCGTTCGCGACAAGCGCATCTCCGACGACGAGGCTGGTTACGGACAGGTCGTCAGTCTCAAGGACGGCATCGACCGCGACCTCCTCCGCATCTGGAACGCTCCCACCGCCTCCGTTTCCGCGCCCTTCGTGCCGTGGTGGCTCGGCGTCAACAGCGTCCCTCCTGAGTTTGGCGAGCACCGATACCTCACCACCGGTGCTTCTGGCAGCTTCCTGAACCCCGACTACCAGCTTCAGGAAGCCAGCGAGTTCGCCGGGCGTATTTTCAAGCGCGTGCTGTACTACATGTGCTCTGCCCCCGACACCTTCCACCCCGTCGTCACCCAGATGCTCACGGGTTTCGAGAACCAAAGCCGTAGCGACATTGACTGGGTTGAGACGAGTGCCAAGCTGCTCATTGAGAGTGGCGACAGGGAGACGGCGAGCTCTTTGCTCACTTACTACTCCCACAGTCGGGCATCCAAGGCCCTTGAACTCGGTAAGGCGATGACCGCCGCGCTCGATGGTTACATCAAGCTTAGTGGGCAATGGCGTGACCCCGTCGGCGGCGAGATTAACGATGCTGGCGAGGGCGCTGAGACGGTCAACTGCTTGGTTGGCTATGACCCTGATCAGCCTATTTGGAAGCAACCCGCAAACCCCATGAGGAAGAAGAGAAACATGAGGAACAGAATGTTCGTCCAGCGTTATCGCTATTAGCGCTCAAATGGCATCTAGTGTAAAGCCGTTATCCCAAAAACATATCCAAGATTAATAAAATATTTGAGAACCAATTACACTCTGAAACTATCGAGCTCGGGATTTGAAAGACCAGCTCTGACCTCTTGCAAGACCCTTGTCGCTCCGAGCTGCGGTGTCAACGATACAGACATGAATAGCGACGTAGGCCATGCGCATATTTCGCGGATTGCCATCAACATGGCTAAAGACTCAGCCACGGCTGAGCATGCCGAGCGACTTCAATTTCTGTGAAGAAGATCGGTACTCCTTGTTCATGACACTATCTAATTCACATCCGAACGCGTCAAACAGCGGGTGCGGGCTTCCTCGACCAGTGACGGCAACGACCAGCGCCTTGAAGGATTTTATAAAATTGTTGCTAGCAGCATTCACACTCCTGCAAAGACCGAAAAACTAGCTCTCCTGCATCGGAGGTTTATGTATGTTAGCAATCATGTGCGTTTGTCAGCGCAAAAAGGGAATATCCAAAGCCTGAACCGATTAGAATCCGAGGTCGATGTCGCTGTGATGGACTGCGGGGACTGTGCTGAGTTCATTGAACCATTACCGGGCACCTCAACAAAACCATGGGATCCATAACACTGAGTCGTGTCGTTGGTTATGGTGTTCGGCACATTCGCTACAAAGAGTTGATATTATACTTTAGAAATCTAGATATATTACTGATAAGATTTATGTTTACAATAGTAACTTGAGCTTTTTTTTTTTCATTTTAAGTAATTACTGGAAGTAATAAATAATTATAGAAAATTGGTTAAAGCTTTCTGCAAACCGAGTGACACGTCAATCACGCTTTCGTGCATCTGCATGCCTGTAAATCCCTTCCCAATACAGCATCATCGTGTAAGAGAACATTGGGACGGTAGCTTAATTCCCGACTTTCCGATGTGCAGTTCGCTGGTGTCTTCCAGGGGCGCATGTCCCAGATATTTACTCGCCCTACAATTGGCTAGTTCGGTCTCGATAAATATGGCGGATTTAACGGCTTTCTGGCCTGTATTGAAGATAAAGCCGATGGATCTGACTTGTCGGGCGTCTCAAGTACCGACGTCCGATAGAATAGCATTGGAATGAGGAACGAGGAACTCCATATCAAGTATATAATGTTCTGGTTGCCATTGCATTCCCGGTCAAGGTAGATCTATAATCAGGAATCACACTTACACATCCCATCACTTCGAATCTCATTGTCACACGTCACCATGGCATCGCCACCTCTCAATGTCATCATCTTCGGCGCAAGTGGCGCCGTAGGGCGGGCAGCAGCTATCGAGGCTCAAGCACGGGGTGCACATGTGTTTTTAGCCATGCGCAATACGGAGAAGCCGATTCCGGGACTTTCCCCGGAGCTTGAGAAGAAGAGCAATTTCGAGCGCATCCAGGCAGACCTCCTCGACCCAGATTCGATCCGGAGCGCCATCCGCCAATCAGGCGCGACCATTGCCTTCACGTACCTCGCCCATATGGCGCAGGATGGCATGCGATCAACTTTCGGTGCAATGAAAGAGGCTGGCATACAGCGCCTAGTCTTCCTTTCGTCCTTCACCGTCTACCCGGACGTCAAGACCGCGATTTCTGGTAAAAACGCGATCGCTGCCGTCCATGCCAGGGCCGAAATATCCCTGGCTGAGAGCGGACTGTCGAGCACGATCATTCGCCCCATGTATTTCAGTAGCAACATCAGCTCGGAGGCTGCGGACGCCAAGAACGGAGAAGTCTCTCTGCTGCGACCTGAAGCCATCAGCGATTATCTTGCTCCGGAAGACATCGGGTATGTCGCTGGAGCGGTGCTGGTCGAAGAACCTACTGGTTCCAATATCATTCCGCTCTGTGGACCCGAGTTACTGTCACAGCGGAAGGCATGGGAAATCGTTGCACAACAGCTCGGGCGTGAGATCACCATCAGAGAGATTGACGAAAAAGAGTTTCTGGCACGCCAAAAAGCTCCTCCTCCGTTGGCTCGGAGCCTTGCCGACTACTACTTGGACGGGGAAGACCCTTCAGCGAGGTATCCGCCGGAGCTATACAAAGAAGCTTCCACCAACATCAAGAAGTACACCGGAAGGGAACCAACGAGCTTTGCAGCATGGGTTAAAGCCCATAAGTCTGAGGTCTTTGGGGCATAAGTGGTGTTTTTTCAATGGATAAAACGGGAGAAGAAGGAGAAAAATAGGAATATGACCAAAGAAAAGGCCAACGGCAACGACGAAATAAGACAGGGAACGCTGATGAAGACAACAATGGCAAGAAGAGACGTAGACAAAAGGAGAGGAAACTTTCTTGTTAATGCCTTTTGCTATTAACCTTTGGGTTTTACAGAGATAGTGTAAAACAGAGAGTATAGCGTTGAAAATTACATCAAGTACAGGATATGTGACAAGCCTTTCATTCCTTCCTCAAGTTTGACAGTATTATGTCACTTCGCACAACCAAATCTAGGCAACCAACTTTGAGCAATCACTAAGTTTTCCAAGGTCATTTCCCATGATGCTCATCTTCCACATCCTGGCGGTAGAGTTAGTAAGGGGTTTGGAGCAATCAAGCTCATCGAAACACTTACGCAAGCTTGAATGCTGTATTCCACCGCGTCTGGCTCGATCCAAAGCCTTTCCAGATGTTTCTGGTTTCAGTCGCGTTGCTAAGGGAAAAGTCGCTGCCGAGGGAAGTCGGCGACGTCTCTTGGACTGTTTCTGGGTAGAAGACAGTGCTGTCGAGTTTTTCGGGCGTGGAGTCGAAGGAGAGTTCTTGCAAACTCACACCGGCGCTATGAGCACCCACGAGAGCTACCAAGTCTGTGGATGAGAAGCCCTTCTTCTTGAACGCCTTGATCTGGGTAGCGGCATCGGAGTCTTGCGTGGGAAGAACACCCTCGGCGTTGGGAACGGCGGAGTCCTTTCGCCCCACCAAGAAGTAAAGCTTCGGCCCTCCGCAAGCTGCCGCTCCAAGTGCTGTTCCTCACTTAGCTTGCACGAAGGGGATTTTGTGAAATTGTTCCGAGGTCTTGCTGCTCACCTGCTGCCGCCTGAATCATATCGGCTGTGCCAACTTTGTATTCAGCCGCCTTTTGACCCAGAATCTCGCATATTGGCTGAATCTGCGTGTTCTCCTCCCTGTCCAGACATTCGTTGGCCAGAATTAAGGACCCGTCACATGAACCCGGGAAACAGTCATGGAACATAGCTCGCATGGCTTGTCGAGCCTCAGAGGGACAATCCGTAAATGTAGCTTTGAGATCTGCAGCGACCTTGGTCCAGACAGAGGGACACGTCGTTGCACTGCATGTTGTGGAAGCTAGAAGAATCGAGACAACAAGTTTTTGAAAAGACGGCGACATCTTGGAAGATGGGCTGATGTGTACGGAATCGAATAGCGCCAGTTACGTGGAAACCAGAGTTAGAGAACAAACGAATGAAATAGGCCTGAAAGTGTGATAATACAACTTCTAGTGGTTCTCCAGGTTCAATAAAACTCTCGGGAGAGGGAAGTCGACGATTCTTCTAGGAGTCTTATTGTTTACAAAGAGCCTAGCGGAAAGTGAACGGCGGCGGCTGCTTGCCTGTTTTGGACATGAGAAACGGCGCTGGTCTCGGTTGGTCATAGTCTTTCTGTGAACGCCCCCTAGAAATAGTTTAGACAACGCCTCGCCACTCCAGAGAGTCTATTCTAATAACAAGGGGTCGACCTGCCTGAGTACCGGAAGCTTATCTACGACATTTCGTTGTCTTAGCGTAGGTGGTTCATCAGACACAGCGGCTGTTTAGAGGCTAGTTGCTCTCTATTTTGGCAGTTGACTCTCCCGTCACGAGCCGGCGGGTGTTAGTCCCTCTTAGACTGGGCTCTAATGCTGTTAAGCACGGCCGTGGTGCACTGCGACGACCAAACGCTATGGCACTAAAAACTTGGATCATAAAACTCGTCTTCTCAGTCATACTTCTAGAATCTTTGAGCCTCCTGAAAAACTGTGAGTACATGAGAACTCTAGCTCAGGGGCAAGGAAAGAAGCTTCGAAAAGCTCCGACATGACGCCGCCTGCGTCCCCCCTCCGGGCGCAGCTTCGCCATATCCAGGCGGAAACCTAGTAAAGCTTACGATCGTATTCAATTGCGTCGCTCGAAATGTCGGCCTACCGCCATCGTTCAAAAGTCTTTAGGCAGATAAGTCCAAAGTCTTGCCTGAAACACCGGGCTCTTCTCACTCGACTGCCAAGATCAGGTGAGTTATAACAGCCATCACGTCGTATTGACACGAAGCGGAAAGGATCATTACGGTTATGTGATTGAAGCATCACGTATGTATATAACTACTGCTTTGCAGATACCCTCAATTTCCAAAATCATCACCGACTTCGATGGCCAGCTTTTGAGTCCAATTCTTAGGTCTTCCGAAACTTCTTGTCACCATGGTCACTCTTCACTCCGCAGTCCACAGCCTTCCCGCGGCATTGCTCGCATTATCGGCAGTTTCCGAGGCGCAGAACGTGGGACAATGGGGGCCTATGATCAAATTTCCTGTAGTGCCTGTTTCCGTGGCCTTACTTCCTGAGACAGGAAATATGTTGGTTTGTCCAGCGGCTGGCCGTAAGTCAATCTCCTCAAGTTGAAAAGAGTCTGCTCCGACAAAGGGCATGCTATCTAGGATCAATGCTGACAAGCAGCCATTACAGAAACCGCTGGACTACGGCCGGTAACGGAAAGACTTACACATCGCTTTATGATGTAAAGACCGGAAAGGTCAGCGATGCCATCATTCAGGTAACCACCCTTCGCCTTTTATAGAAAGTTCTCTTCTGCCCTGATGCGTTTGTTCATCAGGAAGACACGAAGAAAAAATCAGAAGAAGTGATATACTAAGGCACTTTTTTCCTTAGAACACACAGCACGACATGTTCTGCCCGGGAACTTCCATGGATGAAGATGGTCGCATCATCGTCACTGGTGGCTCGAGTGCCGCCAAGACCAGCGTTCTTGACTTCAGGAATGGCGAATCCTCCTCCTGGACGCCTCTGTCTAACATGCAGATTTCCAGAGGATATCAGTCGAGTTGCACGACGTAAGCGCACTGATCCGAAATATGAGGCTAGAGTCATGCTGATCATTATTCAACCAGGTCTGAGGGCAAGGTCTTTGTCATTGGCGGCTCGTTCTCCGGAGCTGGGGTGCGAAACGGAGAAGTCTATGACACCAAAGCGAACAAGTGGACGAAGTTGGCCGGTTGCCCTGTCAAGCCTGCGGTCATGGGAGCTGGCATGTTCCCTGATAGCCACACTTGGTTGTGGTCGTGGAAGAACGGATCAGTCCTCCAGGCCGGCCCGTCTAAGCAGATGAACTGGTACGACACCAAGGGCACTGGCTCAAACACCCCTGCCGGCCTGCGAGGTGCCGACACGGATTCTATGTGTGGTGTCTCGGTCATGTATGACGCTGTGAAGGGAAAGGTCTTCACGTAAGTCACGCCACGAGCTATGCTCTCCGTCCATCAGAATCTCATGCGAACGTGCACAGCTACGGAGGTGGCAGAGCCTATACTGGAGTTCAATCCACCAGCAACGCTCACATCCTCACCCTTGGCGAGCCCGGCCAGACCGTCCAGGTCCAGAAGCTGAGTAACGGCCAGTACAACCGCGGTTTTGCCAACGCAGTTGTCCTGCCCGATGGCAAGATCTGGATCGTCGGAGGTATGAAGTCAATGAAGCTGTTTTCGGACGCCACTCCCCAGCTCACTCCGGAGCTGTTTGACCCGGCCACCGGCAAGTTCACCCCGACGACTCCTCACACTGTCCCGCGCAACTATCACTCGACCGCCCTTCTCATGGCTGATGGCACCGTCTGGTCTGGTGGCGGTGGTCTCTGCGGTGCGGGCTGTGCGGCCAACCATTTCGACGGTCAGTTCTGGTCGCCTCCCTACCTATTCGAGGCCGACGGCAAGACCCCGGCCAAGAGACCCGTCATCCAAAACCTCTCCGACGACGATGTGAAGGCCGGAGCTCCTCTCACTGTGACCATGCAGGATGCCGGTCAGTACACATTCAGCATGATCCGCGTCAGCGCCACGACGCATACCGTCAACACCGATCAACGCCGCATTCCTCTGGATGGCCAAGACGGCGGTGATGGAACGCAGTTTACTGTCAACGTCCCGAGCGACTACGGTATTGCTATTCCCGGATACTACATGCTTTTCGCGATGAACGAGGCCGGAGTGCCCTGCGTGGCCAAGTTCTTCAAGGTTTCTCTTTGATATACGCTTTACTTCGAAGGCTGACGAAACATCAACCCGTGGTTTATGGAGCTTTCGCGATCTTGCAATGCAAGCATGGGCTTTCAGAATGACGGGCCGTCTGGCGCGTCGCATCAGAAAAGAGATTCTCTTGTATATAATGTCTAATTCCATGCTATCGTTTTGAAAACGCTCATATCACTTTTCTTTTGCACCCGGAAGGTCATGTATTTGTGGAAATGTCTGGCTAACAGCTAGATGCGCCGCTCAAAGCTAGTTCTCAACTGTAATCAACGTACTCAATTTCGTCCAGGCATGCGTTTGGACTGAATATCATACAAACCTGACGCAATGGCTTTGTCTGCCACGCTCTCAAAGACACGAGTAAAACAGGCCCTGGGCAGACTCGAGACGGCGAAGTGTCTGAAAGACACAAGCAAAGATGCATTTGATTTACGACGAATTATTAACTGTGTTCAAGGCTATTACTCAATGCCGCGCAATATTATATAAAGTGGACTTTTCCATTTGACTTGTTCCTTATGCAATCTCCCGACAATTTCAGCAACGAGAAACCATGGCCGACTAATTTGCAATACCATCACCAAAGATCATGGACCCTCTGACAGCTTTCGGGTGGCATCGAATGTTCTTGCTTTCGTTGTGTTCGGTGCGAGAGTTCTCAACGTCGCGCACAACATTAACGATTCCGAACACGGTGGGCTCGACGAGGATGCCGGACTGGAAGCCACGATCAAACAGATGCAGCAACATCACGTAGAATTGCTCGCACCAGACTCTTCACATTTCATGGGAGGCGACAAAAGTCTCTGCGACTTGGCTGAGGAATGCAGAAGATTGGCCGAGCACTTCTTGGTTTACTCGAGAGTACCAGGCCTCACGACAAGTCATCAAAACGCCAAGCTTTGAAGGCTGCTCTCAAGAACGTCTGGCACGCGAAAGAGAAACAAAAGCTCGAGGGGAGGTTGAACTCTTGCCGCGACCAGTTCGAGACGCATCTGAATTTCATGAACTGGTAAGTTTGGTACTTCGCTTTGCCACTGGCTGATCGATTGCTGATTACAAGTAGCGAGTCAAGTAGGGCCAGCCTCCTCAACTTGGTGAGGGCGTCATCTAACGACACCGCCAAGTTGCAGACGATCGAAAGATATGTTACCAAGCTCCAAAGCGGAGTTCACGTGGCATGTCTAAGGGAAGAGGCTCGAAAATAGCTGGAAATGGTGGTTTCCGTTCCAATGTCGTTCTGACCGAAATTGCTTCAGAACGTGTTCTCCACGGCCTCAAATTCGACGAAATGAATGAGCGCTTCGATACGATTACTGAAGCACAAAATCACACATTCGAATGGATGACTCATGGAGAGATGCCCGTTGGAAGTCCTTCTTTTCCACAGCAGGGAGCTTCTTTCAAGAATACAAGCCCATCAGACACATCTGAGCGGCTAGACCTTCGGAAAAGGTTTGGCCTCGACACCGAGAACAAAGACCGTGGACGATGTAGGGATTTGTTCTTCCAGTGGCTTGCCTCAGGAGAGCGAGTGATGCACTTCTCGGCCAAGTTGGGTGCCGGGAAGACAATGCTTCTGAAGAAACTCTGCGATCCAGATGGACAGAGTTTTCAACGATTACAAGAATGGGCAGGTTCGTAAATTCGCGGACCTTCTTGAATCTTTGAAGCCGAATCTAACGTTTCACAGGCAGCCGTAAGCTGGTGATTGGCAAGTTCTTCTTCTGGAATCCAGGCACAAGACTTCAGAAATCTTTTGCTGGATTGTGCCGCTCGATTTTGCACGACGTTATGCAATCGAGTCCAGAGCTTTTGCCTGAAGTCATGACAGACCATTGGAAAACAGCCAAAGATTCATCTTGGCAGGTACGAAAATCCATCGCGATCAGCGACAAAGACTGCAAGGACGCATTCAGGCGCTTGATACGAGGAAGTGGAATCCGATCCACACATCGGTTCTGCTTCTTCGTCGACGGTTTGGACGAAGTCGAAGAGGAAACACAATACACACATTGGGATTTGGCATATGAGCTTCGATCCCTAGCTCTGTCGAGTCAGGGGAACACGAAATTCTGCGTTTCCAGTAGGGAGTACAACGGATTCATGGACACATTCTCATCTGATCTGCGGATTCGACTGCATAATCTGACGAAGGAGGACATGTTGGCATATGTCCTGGAGAAGCTCTCCTGTGTCTCACAGACAAGTGTGAGAGATCAACTGGTGCTTGCGATTGTGGAAAAGGCACAAGGAATCTTTCTGTGGGTGGCGCTTGTCACGAAGAATGTGGCTGAACTCTCTCGCAGCTCCTTCCCCACCGACCGGCTTCTTAGACAAGTAGAAGAGCTTCCCGAAGAGCTAGATGCGGTGTTCCACCACCTCATTTCTACCATGAAAGGATCTCTCAGAGTGCAAGCGTACAAGGTATTTGCTTTGATGCTCGAGGCAAGTCGTTGGCAGCTGGGTGTCACCATGTCACGAGCCAGGATGAGATCGTAGGGAAAAGGACTTATCGGACTACCCTATAGGAGTCCGTAGAAGGGAGATACTAGGTAACGCCTCGGATAACGGGCTACGCTAGGAGTCTATAGAAGGGGAATACTAGGTAGCGCCCTAGGTAATAGGCTATCCTAGGGAAGTCTATAGATAGGGGGCACCGGGTAGCTCCCTAGATAAGTCCTCTAGCCTTTATATACCCTTATATAGTAGACTAGAGGGTTAGAGAAGAATAAATATTATAACTTTATACCTATCTATACTAACTATTTTACTCTATATTATATCCCCTTTATAATACGTTCTTCTCTCTTACCTATGCTAATAAGGGTATAAACTATTAGAGCAATATAATATATAATAATAATACTTACCCGCAGGTCTACTAGGGAGGCAGGATCCCCTGCTGGATAGGAGCTACTAAATAGCTAAACTCAGGATGAGATACCTATCGATTAGAACGACGAAGAGAGCACTAAAAAGAAGAGTCGACTAAAGCGTAAATAAGAACATCTTAAGGCCTTAAGAGCTAGCCGACTATTAATCCTAACGGATAACCCCACTACCTACTAGGTAGTTATTAGCAGCAACCCCGAGGCGAAGAAGCACTAGTTAGAACTTTAGGGGAAGCACCTCCTAATACTTAGGTATTCTAGATATTTGCTAATAATATAGACTCCTATATAGAGGTAGTAAGATAGGTACTCACCTAGTTAGAAGCTAATAGCCTCTATATAAATACTAATAAGTACAAATTTATAAGTATAACAAAAGAGGACCTTATTATTTTCGCTATCTATCTAGGATCTAATAGGTAATTAATAGGGGATAAGCGGATAAGCTCTAGATCGATAAAAACTACCGAATCTATAATGTTTTCGCGCCTATATAATTAGAGCCTTTTTTTTCTTAGCTTAACTATCTTATTACGAGAAATCCCAAATTAATAACAACGATAATAACATCTATATAGTAGACTATATCGTCACCTATAGGGGCTCTAGATAGAACCGAACTACAATATAATACATCTATCGATTTATAAAACGACTACAAAGCTAGGCAGAAATATCACAATCCCCATATAATTCAACGAGTAACTAGTAGTTAGTTAGAAATAGGGCACGCTAGCCGGGTATATCAATTCACTAGCCTGAAGACCCCCTAACGAGGCGAAACGAAGAAAATACCAGAAGGCTACTAAATATATGCCCGAAGGCAACTAATAACTACCTAGAGCTTATTAGTAGCCTACTAGGGGTATACCTAAAATTTTTTAAAATCCCCTAGGTATTAGCACCTATTTCCTTAAAGCTATTATCTTTACTACTAGATTTAGTAGTAATAGCCTTATAGTTCTAAAAATATATTAGAAATACTAAATAAATACTAGGGAGGTATTAGCAAGGCTTATATAGACTTATAACTTTATTATAAGAGTTAACTAACTCCTAGGCGCGCATAGCTTATACCTCCTATACCTTAGTCTGCTTTTTAATAAACTACTCTATCTTAGAATAGTAATAGCAGAGTTCCTTATATTCCTTATATAATAACTCGGTCTATTTCTCTACCTCTTTAGAGAGATACTACTAGTAGGTAGTAGCCTCCTCTAAGGCAGCTATCTAGTAGTCCTCTATCTCTATAGAGATCTCCGCCTCCTTAGCTTTATATTTCTTAGGTATAATATTAATATCGTTTTTCTTAGCCTAGAGGGCCTTTTTAACTATAAGCTAGGTAGCAAGGATCTCCTCCTAAGTATAATTAAATACTAGAGAGGTACTAGAGAGGTATTAGATAAGCTACCTTATTCTTAGTATACTAGGCCCGAATATCAGGCTCGGAGCTACCCTTATCTATAAGGCGCTTAAGCTTATTAATAGCGCTTATTATATAATAGGTAGGCTATAGGGAGTTAGCAGCTAAGTATTAGAAAATAATATATAAAACTTATATTAATATAAGCTTTTCTATTACCTATTTTAATATAATGCTTATATTTAGTTAAGGTATCTAAAATATATAAATTAGTAATAAATTCTAAAGCTAAAGCTAATAAAATACTAGATAAGTACTAGCTAAGGACTAGGTGCTTACTATTACTCTTAAAGCAGATAATTAAGCTTATAAGAAGCTTGATTTTAGGAATATTATCCTTAGGCAGCTCCTACTTCGCCTACGCTAGGAGGTAGCAGCAGCAGGAGCATACCTATAGCTCACCTATTATAGGGATATAGGAAGTATCCGGAGTATTAGCAGGGAAGGGGGCGGTATTGTTAGCAGCAGAAGATATAATAATAGATTTATTATATAATAATTAAGATAGAACGATAGGGGAGCGGGAGACTAATAGCAACTTATTAATATTATAATCTAAAGAAGTAAGAGGAAGGATTTTAATAGGGTGAAAATTCGAATAATATTTATACTTTTCGACTTAATACTAAAGTTAGCTTTTTATATAACTAAAAGGAAGATAATCCCTAGATTATTATATTATTTGCCTTTATTTAACCCTATTATATATAGGGAGGCATTAGATAACTACTAGATAACAACTAGTAACCTCCCGTATAATAATAATAACCTCTTTTACCCCTATAGGGAGAATATCTTTGCTACCCCTAGAAAGCTATTAAAATATAATAATAAGTAGAAAATATAATAATTCAGAGGGCGAATTCAAACTAATAAAGATAAGCCCGAATAATAACACTTTTTAATATAACCCTGCGAAAGAAGGAATAACCCTCGCGAGGGAGTTTAGCTATAAGTATCTAGATAACTACTAGGTAGTAGATAGAGAGCTATAAGAGTTACTAAGGTAGAGGATAGATACCCTACTACTAGCTAACTACTCCTCTAAGCTTCTCTGAACTATAGCTGCAGGTATCTAGATAACTACTAGGTAGCCCTAGACCTTTTAGATAGAGAGCTATAAGAATAGCTAGGGTAGAGGACTAGGTGCCCTACTACTAGCTAACTGTTCCTCTAAGCTCCTCTAAGTTCTAAAGTCCCTTTATACCTCTAAGCTATAACTTTTTAGAAGAGAGCTATGAGAGTAGCTAGGGTAGAGGACTAGGTGCCCTACTACTAGCTAACTACTCCTCTAAGCTTCTCTGAGTATAATCCCTTAATACCTAGGTATAGAGCTATAAGAGTAGCTAGAGTAGAGGACTAGGTGCCTTACTATTAGCTAACTGCTCCTCTAAGCTACTAAGCTATCTAAGGAAGAGTTATATAGCTAGACCTAGGGATACTAAATTCTAGACCTATAGGAACTAGGAACTAGGAAGGCTTATAAGAAGTAACTAGGTAGGTATTAGGTACCCTCTAGATAACTATAGAGTAGCTTAGTCTAAGGATAGACTAGTTTAGAGAGGGGGGATTATATTATAAGCTAGGATAAGATTATAGGGAAAAGGACTTATTAGATTATCCTATAGGAGTCTATAGAAAGGGGATACTAAGTAACGCCTCGGATAATAAGCTATACTAGGAGTCTATAGAAGGGGAATACTAAGTAACGCCCTAGGTAATAGGCTATCCTAGGGAAGTCTATAGATAGGGGGTACTAGGTAGCTCCCTAGATAAGTCCTCTAGCCCTTATATACCCTTATATAGTAGACTAGAGGGTTAGAGAAGAATGAATATTATAACTTTGCACCTATCTATACTGACTCTTTCACTCTGCACCATACCCCCTTTGTGACACACCATTTCGGGTTATCTGTATCTCGTACTCCACGAGAACACTTCGGATCCAGGACTTTTGATGTCGCGTTACCAAGCTCATCTTTCAAAGTCATTTGGCTCTTTGTCGTGTGCGAAGAGAATGTTGATGACATGCTGCAAAGGGCTTGTCGAAACAGAGCCATCCGTATCTATGCGCGAAGACAAAAGGTTGCATTTCGCCCACAGATCCATCAAAGACTTTGTCATGCAGCCAAGTTTTAGATCCAAAATAGCCATATGCATTCGAGATTTGGATATCAGAGGTACACTATCTCATATGACGGGATTTGTGTGTCTGCTTCAGGCCAAATACCATGTCACAAAAGGGTGCGGTGCAGAGTGAGAGAGTTAGTATAGATAGGTATATCCAAGGTTAAACATTCTTCTCTAGCCCTCTAACCTACTGCATAAGGGTATATAGGGGCTAGAGGACTTATCTAGGGGGCTACCTAGTGCCCCCCCTCTATAGACTTCCCTAGGATAGCCTAATAAGTCCTTTTCCCTATAATATTATCCTAGCTTATAATATAATCCCCCCCTCTAAACTAGTCTATCCTTAGACTAGGCTATTTAGTAGTTATCTAGAGGATATCTAATACCTACCTATAAGCCTTTCTAATTTCTAGTTCCTATAAGCTTAGAATTTAATATCCCTTATTCTAGCTATATAACTCTTCTTTAGATAGCTAGGTAGCTTAGAAGAGTAATTAGCTAGTAATAGGATACTTATCTTCTACCCGAGTTACTCTTATAGCTCTTATATCTAGGTATTAACGGACTTTATAGCTTAGAAGAGCTTAGAGGAGTAGTTAGCTAGTAGTAGGGTACTTATCCTCTACCCTAGCTACTCGTATAGCTCTATCTAAATAGTTTAGGACTACCTAGTAGTTATCTAGATAGCTATAGCTAAGTTCCCTTATAAGGGTTATTCCTTCTTTGATAGGGTTATATTAAAATATATTATTATTTAAGCTCGTTTTTATTGCTTTAAATTTACTCTCTAAATTATTATATTTTCTACTTACTATTATATTTTTGATGCTTTTATAGGGCTAATAAAGATATTCTCCCTCTAGAAGTAAAAGAGGTTATTATTATAATATAAGGGGTTAATCGTAGCTATCTAGTAGTTACCTAATACCTCCCTATATATAATATGGTTAAATAAAGTCAGATAATATAATAATCTAGGGATTATCTTCCTTTTAGCTATATAAAAAGCTAACTTTAGTATTAAGTTAAAAATATATAAATATTATTAAGAAATTTCGCCCTACTAAAATCCCTTCTTCTTATTTCTTTAGATTTATAATACTAATACTACTAATAATTTACTATTAGCCTCCCGCTCCCCTATTAATAACTTTATCTTAATTACTATATAATAATCTATTATTATATCTTTTGCTACTACTAATACTACCCCTTTTCCATACTAGTATACTAGATACCTCCTATATCCCTATAATAAATAAGCTCTAGGTATACTCCTATTACTACTACCTCCTAGCATAAGTAAAGTAGGAGCTACCTAGGGACAATATCCCTGAGATTAAGCTCCTTAAAAGCTTAATTATATACTTTAAGAGTAATAATAAGTATCTAATCCTTAGCTAGTACTTATTTAGTACTTTACTAGCTTTAGCTTCTAAATTTATTGTTAATTTATATATTTTTAAATACCTTCACTAAGTATAAGTATTATACTAAAATAAGTAATAGAAAAGCTTATATTAATATAAGTTTTGTTTTTTATTTTCTAGTTCTTAGCTACTAACTCTCTATAGCCTACGTATTATATAATAGGCGCTATTAATGAGCTTAAGTAGCTAATAGATAAGGGTAGCTCTAAGCCTAATATTTAGGCCTAGTATATTAAGAATAAAATAAGACATTTAATACCTCTCTAATACTTTACTACTAGTTTCTAATTATATTTAAGAGGAGATCCTTATTACTTAGCTTATAATTAAAAAAGCCCTCTAGGCTAAGAAGAATAATACTAATATTATACCTAAGAAGTATAAAGCTAAAGAAGTAGAGATATCTATAAAAATAGAGGATTACTAGATAGCTACTTTGAAGGAGACTACCACTTACTAGTAATACCTCTCTAAGGAGGTAGAGAAGTATACTAAGTTACTATATAAGTAGTATAAGGAGCTCTACTATTACTATATAGAAATAGAGTAATTTACTAAGAGGTAGATAGAGGTATAGGAATTATAAGCTATATATACCTAGGAGTTACTTAACTCCTATAATAAAGTTATAAGTTTATATAATTCTTACTAATATCTAACTCGTACTTATCTAGTTAGTATTTCTAATATATTTTAGAACTATGAGGCTATTACTACTAAGTCTAATAGTAAAGATAGTAGCTCTAGGGAGATAAGTACTAGTATTTAATAGATTTAAAATTTTTAGGAGCGCCTCTAGTAGGCTATTAATAATCTCTAGGTGATATTTAGTTACCTTTAGGTATTTTTCTAGTCTCTTTCTATCTTATTAGGGGCTTTTAGGCTAGTAAATTAAGATACCTAGCTAGTATACCCTATTTCTACCTAACTACTAGTTACTTATTAAATTACTTATTAAATTATATAGGGATTATAATATTTTTTACTTATAATTAGGCTTTATAGTTATTTTATAAATCTATAGATATATTATATTATAGCTGCTATAAACTATCTAGTTCGCTATAGCCCTTCTATTTAATAAGGTACTAATGGTTTTATCTAGGGCCCCTATAGGTAATAATATAATCTACTATATAGATATTATTATTATTATTAATTAGGATATCTCATGGTAAGATAGGTAAGCTAGAAAAGGGCTCTAATTTTATAGGCATAAGAATATTATAAATTCAATACTTTTTATTAATCTATAGCTTATATGCTTATCCCCTATTAATTACCCATTAGATCCTAAATAAGCCTAGATATTTATTAGAAGGTTTATATAAAGGCTACCTCTACTTAATATTTTTCATTTTTAATTAAAAGTAATATAAGGTCTCCTATAGTAAGAATAATAGGGGTCCTCTTCTAATTATAGAACTTACAATATATTTTACTATACTTATAAAGTAAGTTAGTAATAGCTAACCTCTAGGTAAGTAAACTATAAACTCTCTTATATACTACTAGGACTAAGACCTTTAGCTAGGGTTTAATATTATTAGGTCTATAGGGAGAATATCCTATTAGCAGCTTAGTAAGTAATATCTTAGTAGCTTTATAGTAGGAGTTATTATAAATAAATTAAGCTAGGTTAAGCTATATTACCTAATTATCCTAGTTAATATTATAACAAGCTTATAAAAAGTGCTTAATACTCTAATATTAGTATTCTATTTAGCTATTAGTCTAGGGGTAAAAAGTAGTACTAATCTTCCCCCTAATAACTAGTAGGTAGTATACTTTAGACTAGAAATTACTAGTCAATAGCGATCCTTACTTAGATATAATAGCTTCTACGAGCCTGAATATAAGGGAGATATATTTAGTAAGTAGTATAACTAACCTATCAGGTATAAGTAACTCCCTAGGAGAGATATATAGGAAGTATTTTATAAATTAGTTAATAATAATAAGAATATTATTATAAGGTTTATTTCCCATTATAAGTAATAGTAGTAGGTTAGTAATAAAGTTAATTAATATTTATTAAAAGGGCTAGGTAGGTACTAGTAGGGGTATAAGTTTACTATATAGGAGGTAATATCTTAGTTTTATATATTAATATATTATATATATCTTAATATATTCCTTTATATCGCTCTTCTACGTATTGTAAAAAAAACGACTTTCTAATCGTCTTCAGTATCTTAGTAATACCTTAATAACCTCTAGATAGTTTATTATAGAATGCTCTAAGGACCTTATTCTAAAGTAAGTAGTTATTAGGGATATATAGGCCCTCTTAGTATCTTAGGGTGCTAGAGTTATCTAGTAACTACTTTATCCCTCGTTATTCCTACTCCTTATTAATATAAAAGGGATCTTTTTATTAAGCTTCCTAAACCTATTTCTAAAGCAAGGGTATAAGCTATTCTAGAGAGGTATTTAATAGTTAAATACTTTATTACTACTTAGTACTTACCCTCTAAATAGTAGCCTTATTAAAGTATTATAAAAAGTCTTATAAAAGCAAGTCTCTAGCTTTATTAATCTCTATATCCCTAGGGGTGTAAGGAACAACAGCAGGTGCAAGATGCAAAGCTATGCTCTTAGTAAAACGTTAGCGAATTAGGGGCGGATAAATATAACTTAGAGAAAACTCTATAAGCTATAGACTTAGAAAGTTAAGTAATAACTTAATATAATAGTAAATACTTATATTTTAATATTCTAGCTTTTCCTAGTTTAGGCTTATAGCTATACTCTTATAACTCTATTATTTCTACTTTAATTTAAGAAACTAGAGCTAGTTAGAATATCTAAAGCAAACTAGTGATAATATACTAATAGATTAGTGTTGCGATATCCTCACTTTGAGCCGCAGCCTCACGGCCTACCACGTGACGTGCAGTATTATATAAGCTGCACGTATAGATATTAACCCGCGATGCGGGTAACCCTTCCGAATAGTTACTTCTATAATACACCTTTATTCCTAATAACCTGCGCGCTTGTAACTCGCAAGAGTTATAAGCCTAGCTCTAATAATAGCTTGAAAAACCCCTCTACTACGAGTTATATATAGGAAACCTATTCCTACCCTTTTTATTAATTCCTTTACTATCCTTATCTATTATATCCTCTGCTAATAATAAGATTCCCCTTGCAGGAGATATTCTTATATCTAGAAGCAACTAGCCCGCATAATATACCTATTTCAAGTTCTATATATACCTAAGAGGCCTCTAGGATTATATTAACCTAGATATAGATAATTACCCCGACCCTTTATAAGTAACTATAGCCCTAAAGATCTCTAAGTTTATTGCTAAGCGCTAAGCTCTCCTAAATGCGAAATACTAAGAAGAATATACTAAGTAGGTAAAATAGTATCTAGAGGAGGCTAAATATCTAGTAGAGGCTCCCAAGAGCGCTCTAGAGAATATCTATCTAACTATAGAGACCTAGGGAAGCGAGGAAGAAGTAAGCATTATTCCTAATATAACGGGGGGATTATCCTCCCTCTTAGAATCTCTATAAATACCTTAAACTGCTATTTATAAGGATATAAAAACAGACTATAATATAGTAATTAAGGATTATATAGCGACTTCCTTAGATTAGCAGACCCTCTCGATATATTACCTTAACCTCTAGACGTAGGTTAATAAGATAGTCTCGAACCTTATTCTAATTAATGCTAAATTAGCTATTCTAAATAATAACACCTAGCTAAGGGTAACTCTATAAGCCCTTATATGCAAGATCAAGAGGCAGCTCGCACTTATAATGCTTATAGTTGCTAATATAGCTTATAAGAACTATCTTTAATCGCTTAATAAAGCTAATTCAAATATTAACCCCTCTACTTAGTATATAGAGTAATATTATTACTATATAGAAGCGAAACGACTTAATATCCTAGAGGTCTAGGGAGAACTTGCGTTATAAACCTTCCTCAAAGCAGTTAGATACTAACTCGCCCCGGATTAGGCTCGTACTAAGCTTATACAGCTCGTTATAAATACTAGTTTAGGGCTTCTAATATATATACTAGAATAATATAGGATTATCTTCTTAGCCCTAGCCTATAAATACTCGCTTACTAAGGGCTCTTGTAGATCGAACGCTCTATTTACTACTTTAGGTAGAAGGTCTAATAACCCCTCTAATACATATCTTAATAGCTGCTTATATAGAGAAGAGTATTCTTAGACCCCTAAGACGTATAGGTGCCTGGAGTATACTTATAAGGGATCCTATAGGTTCCGCTAGATCTCTATAGATAATAAAGAAGCTTAGGAAATCCTTTCTAGGCTTAATCGAGGCAAATAGTCAAATATAAGGGCTACTATTATATATAAAGGATAGATCTCGAACTAGATAAGCAATACTAACTATAGAAGAGGCGGATTATGCAGCAAAAGAGGCTAATAGCGTGGAAATAGTAGTAGAAGAAGCGGTTAGAATAGTAGATATAGCTAGGGGTTAAATACTAGAGTCCTATCTAATATTATAGCTATATTAATCGATCTGCAAAGCCTTCCCAAAGCGATTATACTAGGGATATACTCGCTTAACGCCTCTGCCCCGCTGTATATCTTCTCGCGCAGTATAGTCTATAATAACTGCAGTGCTATATACTTAGTTAATAATAAATCGCTATTACTAAATAACTCCTATATAGAGTCTAGCCTAGAAGATATTATAGAAGCGGGTATAACCCGGATCCTAGTTATAGGCTAGGGAACCTACGTTCTCAAAGGGATCTTTAAGGGTTAATATAGATAGGGATCGGGCAATCTTATACTTAAGAACGTTACTTATATTAAAGGTTTTTATATTAATATTATATCCGAAAGTCGCCTTAACGCGCAGAAGATCTAGGTTTATAGACTTAACTATACTTTATGCATAGGAAACCTTGCTCGAAGCGTAGTTATTGCTATACTAATCCGAAAGTATGATTTAGTCTTCCTTAAATATAACCCCCTTTCTTTATACCCTCTTAAAAGTATACTAGTAAGTTTTATATATATCGTCGCTATAACCTAGCTAGTAAAAGCCCCTTATAGACGAGATATATATAACTATTGCAGAGATCGATCAGATAACGCATACTTATAGCATCTTCGTTCTAGGCACTTAGGCCCTGAGGCTCTCGAACGCATAGTTAAGAACGTTTAGGGGGTAAAGATATATAGCCTAATGCAGATATAATACGAAATATATACTAGAACTCATATAAAGAAGGTTATCTCGCGCTTAAAGTCGGAAAATAAAGCGATTCGTCTATATTATTATATCTTCTAGAATATTTTCTATTACCCTTTTAAAGCGATATTAGGAGCCCTCTATATCCTAATTATTAAGGATAAATACTTAGGCAAGCTATAGGGTTTCCCCCTAACGCAACGTTCGCTTAAGGAAGTCTTTATAATACTTTTCTATTTTAAACGCTAAGTTAGAAGGCAATATAGATTAGCAATTTATATTATCCGCTAGGATAATAAGATAGCTATAATCGCTATTAATAGCAGCACGTACTATTAACGCTAGGTAAAGAATAATAGAATTATACTCAAAACGCCCCTAGTAGATATAAAGGAGCTAGTAAGCGGTTTAGAGCATACTAGTTAGGAGGCGATTCTAAGAGGTATTAAGATATAAGAGGGAGCTAATCTTCCCCTAGAAATATAGCTAGAGTTAACTCTCGCAGGGATTTATCTTTTTAACTAATCCCTATAGCAAAAGACTAATTAGAAGTTGCTAAATTAAGTCGAAGAAGAATAATATACTTAATACTTCTATTAGTAGGCCCCTTCCTATACGTCTGCAATTAGGAGAGACCTTTAGCTATACTAGGGATAGATATATATATATAGCTATTATGCATACCCGCTCGAAAAGGAACGAGAAAAAGGATAAGGAAGAATATACTATAAGGTATATCCGCAGGGATACGTTAGATACCTAGTTAGGTATATTAATAATGCATATAACTTATATAGGATCTAGGTGCCTGCGCTCAAGAGAGTAATTATTATATATAATATATAGTTTAACGAGTCGAAGTTCTACTTAAAAGAGGATAAATATATAGCAATACTAGCTAAGATCGTACGTTACGTTATTAAATAGGAACTAGAGCTCGAGTTATTTCTAAATTTAGTACTCGAGCTTCTAGGTATATAGGAATAAGCTAATAACGTAGTAGAAGATACTCTCAAAGAGCAAGAGACTTTAGTTATATAATTATAAGATATTATAATATATAAGGAGACCTAAAAGGAGGCTCTAGGAGGTCTTCCTACCCCTAAATATACTCTAGGACCCTAAGTTATAATTAGGAGCTAGAGAGGGGAAGCTAACACGCTAAACTCGTCTTATAATAAATCTCGCAAACGAACTAAGGAGGTTATAGACGTTTTAGAGGGGGATAATAATACTTATATTACTCTTAATAAAGGTCGGAGTAAAAATAATAAACCCTAAGTTCAACTTAGAATACTAGTACTAGATATAAATAAAGAGAAGAAAGTATTAATACCTCCTAAGGACCCTTCTAAGTTAAAAGATAAGATACTTAGAGTTATAAACTAGGCATATAAAGCGAAGGGCTTAGAAGAGGCTCCTAAAAGAGCCTATAATTAGAAGGATTATAGAAAGGCAAGCTATTTAAGCTAATATAATCAATAGCCTCTAGAGCGATTTAGAGACTTTATTTCATTTATTAATAATATCTCGGGGACCTATTCTAATATAACTAATAAGAGATATAAGTTGGAATAGCTATTCTCTAAGATTAATTACTAGGAAAAGGTTATTCCTATTAAAGACTAATACGCCTAGGAGGCCTTCTTTATAATATTTATACCTAATATAAAGAAGGTAGTAGAAGAAGGTTCTTCTAGGTATATAATGCTTTATTTATATATATAAAGTCGTATTAGAAGTTAGAAATAGGAGCGTAATAATAAGGATTTAGAACGAGATATATATATATCTAAGCTCTAATTACCTCCCCGAAGCTAGAAAGAACTTCTAATACTTCTAAAATATCTATATAAGCGCTTTATAGAGGTAGCAAAGCTTGAAATTAAGAAACTACGAGAAAAAGGAATATAGCGAGAAATTAATTAATAAGCTATATAATTAAGACCCCTACCCCTGAAATAGGTATTTACCTATAAGGTTAATACAAATAGCAATCTAGAGCGTTTTAAGGCTAGGATCTATATATAAAGAGACCTCTAGCAAAAGAGCAGCCTAGAAAATATATATATAGTAACTCTCGCTATAAAAACGTTTCGCGTTATAATAGCCCTAGCTACTTAATTCGACCTTAAAGTATAGCAATTCGATATAGATAACGCTTTCCTAAATATAGAGAGGGACCTAAATAGACCTCTAATTTATTATTAACTCCTAGAGGGTTTTAAATATAAAGGAAAGTATATTAAACTTAATAAAGCTTTATATAGCCTTAGAGATATGCTATTTCTTTAGTATAAGCATTTCTTAATAACTCTAAAGAAGCTAGGACTCGCCCTAAGCCTAGAAGAGGCGTGTCTCTTCTAGGATCTTAAACGTTAGGTTCTAGTTTTATTCTATATAAATAATATTCTCATTCTATACTACTAGGAATACTCCTCTAGAGCGAAATAGATTATAAATAGGCTAAAAGCTGAATACGAACTTAAAGACTAAGGTGCTATTAAGTATTACCTCGGGATCTAAGTAGTTAGGGATCGTATAGCCCGGAAGGTCTATTTAGTATATAACTTATATATTAAGAAGGTTGCTAAGCGTTTCAATCTTTAAGAAGGAATATATCCTATAACCCTATTACCCCTTATAGAACTTAAGAAGAATAAGGAATAGGCTTCTCCCGTATATATAAAAGAGTACTAGGAGAAAGTCGGTTCTATACTTTATTTAGTAATAATAGTACGTCTAGATATAGCTTTTATAGCTATATATCTCTCGCAGTTTCTTATAAACCCTTTATTAGCTTATATAGTAGTAGTTAACTAGACGATCTAATACCTCTATATAATATGATTCCTCGCTCTTTACTTCGGAAATATAGGGGGTATATAAGCTCTCTAGATCATAAGTAATACTTCGTTCGTAGATAATAAAGAAGTATAGAGATTAGCCTAAGGATATATTATATTCCTATTTAAAAGTGCGATATATTAGAAAGCTATGCGTTAAAATACTATTATAACGTCTATAACGGAAGCAGAGCTTCTAAGCCTTAAGAATACTATAAAAGAGGCGATAGCACTTAAAAAACTCTTCTGAGATATAGTATTAAATATAGGAAAAGACGCCTAGAAGATTAACTATAATAATTAATAGATAATCCGACTTATAATTAGTAATAGAGAACGTATTGCAACGTATCTCCGCTATATAGATATCTAGAATATATAGTTATAATAGGAGTTCTAAAAGGGTAGCTTTAATATAGCTTATATGCCTATAGACTTAATACCTGCTAATAGTCTTATAAAGAACCTTTCTAGAGGTAAGTTTAAGCACTTCTGCACGCTACTAAACCTAGCAGATATATATATACTTATTATAAAGGATATAAGATAGGAATAGTTAGAAATAAGGGGGTATAGCAGCTAAGAAAAGTCTATATTTAGCCCTATAGCTAAGAAGCCTGATTTAGCTCGCAAGAGCCTAAAAATAAGTCTAAAAATGCCCGAAGGCGAACGTCATCCTAGGCTAAAGCCCTAAATATATATAGAAACCCCTAAACCTAACGATAAGCTTAGCCCTAATAGGCGCGAGAGGAAGTAGCGAATATATCTAACTAGCTCTACTAGTATTAGGCTAAGGTAGCTATAAGGAGTCCGCTAGCTATAGCAGGGCCGGGGGGGACCCCCTATCCACTATTAGGCAGAGAGAAGACAGCAGGCGCAGCACTAGGGGTAATAGGCGCAGCGGAAGAGGCAGCGAGCGCAGGGGCAGCCGGGAGCGCGGGAGCAGATGCAACGGGAGCGGGGGTCTTAGTAATGCTGCTCTAGGCGAGGGCGAGGGTGCACTAGATACTAGCTCTCTAGCGATCGAGATCCTATATATAAAGTTAGAAATAGATTAAAAAACGCTTCTAAAGCTTAAAAAACGCCTCTAAAATCGAGAGATACTTCTAAAAGAGTATTATACTTATAGCTTAAGTAGTAGAGTTAGACTCTATAACTTCCTAGAGGTAGCAGGCGAAGGGTATTATAATAGGTACTAGAGGGGTATAGGGATAACTATAAGAGGTAGAGGCGTATAATATATACTAATTCTTCTTATAGCGCTTTATACTAGAGGCGCTAGTAGCTATAGGCGCGGGGTTATAATAATAACCCTAGGTCTTGCCTATAAGGGCAGACCTAAGGCACTCCTCGTAAGGGATATTATAGCAGAGGGGTCCTCGGGGAGCTATTTTTAAACGATTAGTATAACGCTTCTATTACGCAAGACGCTCTAGATAGTATATATACGGGGTATTATACTCACCCTTATCCTTAACCTCCTTAATATAGGGATAGGGGGGATAGGGGGGGGGAGGTGCGAGGGGGGTAGGGGGCGTAGCGGACTCCTTATTATTATTATTATTAGAGATAGGGGGGGGATTACTAGAGGTAGTAGCATTAGTAGTAGCCTTCTCGCGCTCGCGCTTATGCGCTATGCGCGCGTAAGTAGTAGCTTTCTTCTTAGAGATAGGTATTATAAATTCTAATCTATAAAACGGTTAGTAAGGGTTCTAATAATTATATCGAATGCTCTAATAATCGTTTTAATAATATATAAGTATTATAGCGAGCGATTTGGGATTTTTAAAAACTTACCTTTATAAATTATAAGTAATCTGAGGAAGAAAAATTCGATTACGAGAGGGTATAAGAGGTCTTATTTACCTCTACTACTCGCACCTAACGACTTACGCTAATTATATTAGGAAATTTCGTTAATTCTAAGAGTATTTATAAGCTACCTTAATAACTAAGCGACCCTATTAAGCACTCTCACGTTCTGCAAATATAACTATAAACAATATTTTTATTTATTTATTTACTTTATTACTATAAAAGCTATTTTTATACGTTTTATATAATAAATTTAGACGGGTTTTAGGCATAAGGTAGTAAGGAACGCGTTTTTCAGCTATCTATAACGTCTAAGGGGGTATATTATAATATCCTCACTTTAAGCTGCAGCCTCATAGCCTACCACGTAACGTGCGGTATTACATAAGCTGCACGTATGGATATTAACCCGCGATGCAGGTGACCCTTCTGAATAGTTACTTCTATAATACACCTTTATTCCTGATGACCTGCGCGCTCGTAACTCGCAAGAATTAGTAATAGAGTTTAATTATGATAAACTCTAGGCTAAGTATATAGAATATAACGAATAGGGTCTTAGCTAATAAGATATTAGTTACTTACTAAGCCCTAAGATATAGGGAATATAGCGCGGATATTATACTAGGGGAATAGATAACCCTAGTAATAATATAGAAAGAGAAATAACCTCGAGGGGTTAGGCTAAGTCCTAGGTAGCGCTAAACTAGGTAGACTAACTATTATTAGATAAATAGATAGCAAATAGTAGCTAATAGAGCACCCCGCTTGAGACCCCCTAAGAAGCTAGTATCTCTAGTATCCTTACCTAGGCTATAGGGCTACTATAGAAATAGTAGGAGAGCCTCATAGAGTAGATATATCTATAGTAGTAGTAGTATAAGGAATAAACTACTACCCTACTATAGGAACTCGCTAACTACCTAGTAATAAGGTACTTATAGAGAGAATATAAAAAACCCCTTATATATAACTATTATACTATAAGCAAGGACTTTACTAAAAACTAGATTAGTAACTAGATCTAAGTAGTTAAAGATAGATATTAACTATATATTAGTAGTATATTAGAGTAGGAGATCTAATAGGCGCTTATAAAGATAATTCCGCTCCTATGGACCTAGTAGTAATACTATAGGGCTAGGCTAGAAGGAGACCTAGTATAAGCTAACTTTATAATATTTATTTACTACTAGTATATTGACCTTAAGCGTTAAGAGTAAAAGTATTATAAGAAGCTAGATATAATAAGGCAAAAGGAGATATAGTTACTAATATAGTTCTTTACTAAATAGTTAGTAATATATTAGAACTTAGGCATAGTTAGTATAGAAGATAATAAGGCTAAGGCCTACATACTATACTTCTAGTTAGCCCTATTCCTATGTCACGTGCGGGCCCTTCGGGCTTAAGGGTGCAGCTACCCTTCAGACGTTTTCCCCTGCGCCACGCGCGCAAAAGGTATAGGACATTCAGAACGAAGGCTCTAAATGCAGCTGCACTTAAGTACGCACGCCTAGCGCCGTGACACCTATATAAGGAACTTAAATATTAAAAAGTTAAGATATAGAGGCTAAGAGATATAGCTATAGAAGTAGAATACTTATAGGAGATATATTATTAATAGGATAGTAAATCTCTATAACGTAAGAGTAGGAAATAATATATAGGGGAAGAGTATACCCTAAGGGGGCCCCTAGTAGCAAGGGTAGGTTAAAAGGCAAGCTAGTAGGGCTCTAGCTATAAGGTGACGCGAGGTTCCTAGAGCTAATACCTTACTAACTAGTTAGTAGCACGATATAGGGACCTAATTAGAGCTAGCTTATATTTAGCCTTAGTATATAACTCATAATATCTAACTACTTAATATGCTTTAGCTATAAGTAAAAGGGGCATAAGAGGGCAGACAACTTAGATAAATAAGTAAGATAAAGCGTAAATAAAATATTAACAAGATATTAAATACTTACTAATAAGGCGAGGGTTAATATAATCTAGTTTATAAGAGAAGTTAAAGAACTTAACATATTAGAAAATAAATAGGCTAGGGAATTATACTAATAACCCCTATGCCTATATTAGAACTAGATACTTTCCTAAAGGGAGATACTATAAAGGGATAGGCGATTATTCTCTAGAATATTACTAAATAAGAAGTAGTAGTGGATATAGATTCCTATTCCTAGGTTAATATTATAAGTAATTAACTAGCTACGTCCTTATAACTATAACTTATAGTAGCTTATACCCCTATATTAGAAGGGTTTAATAGGTTATCTATAATAAGCTAGAATATATACTAGTTAATATTCTTTCTTATTAACTTAGGAGGAGGAGTAAGGAAGATATAGTAACTATTTACTAAGGCCCCCTAACCTAAAGGAGCAAGAGACCTCCTCCTATTATAATACTTTATAGGAAGAGAAGGTATTATAATTAATACCTAGATAAATAACTAGATAAATACCTAGATAAATACCTAGATAAATACCTAGATAAATACCTAGATAAATACCTAGATAAATACCTAGATAAATACCTAGATAAATACCTAGATAAATACCTAGATAAATACCTAGATAAATATCTAAGTATATAAATACCTTAGTATGACTAAGCTATTAGTATTTATATAGGAGGTTATTAAGAATAACTAGAGGGCCTATAGTATATATATATTAGGGAATATCACCCCATATAAGCTACTAATAGGTGCTCTAGAAGAAGAAGATACCCTAGAGGGTAATATAGAGTTATTACTAGAGCTATTAAGCAAATAAGTAATATTTAATAATTAGTTAGCAAAGGAATACCTAGCTTTAGAAGGTATAGAATATACTATTAACTTAATCAAAGGGAAGAAACCTCTATATAAGCCTATCTACTTACTAAATAAGTATTAGTTAGAGGAACTCTACCAATATATTACTAATAACTAAGTAATAGGGCAGATCTAACCCTTAAATAGCGACGTAAGCGCTCCTATCCTCTTTATACTTAAGAAGGATAGATCCCTATACTTTTATATAGATTACTAAGGTTTTAATAAAGTACTACTAAAGAACTAATATCTACTCCCTCTTATTAGTAAGCTGTTAAATAGGCTTTAAGGAGTGAAGAAGATCTTAAAGATTAACCTTTAAGATATATACTACTATATTTATATTAAGCTAGAAGATTACTAGAAGATAGCTTTTATGATATATTATAGGAACTTTAGATAAATTATTATACTATTTAGACTCATAAATTCCCTAGCTATATTCTAGGTATATATCTACTAAGCGCTTGCTAAGCTACTAGATACCTATTATATTACTTATATAGATAATATTATAATCTACTCTGAGATAAGGGAGTAATATATAAAAAGTCTTTGCTAAGTACTCTATAGGCTTTGCTAGTAGGCGCTCTATATTAAGCTTAATAAATATAAGTTCTACTAATACTAAGTAGAGTTCTTAGGGTGTATTATTATACCTAAAGGTATATTAATAAACTAAACTTATATCTAAGCTATTACTAAATAGAAGCTACTAAAGATATACTAAGAAATACAATTCTTCCTTAGATTCTATAACTTCTACTATAAGTTTATTATAAGATGTTTAGATATTATAGCCCTAACAATATCCTTAATAAAGAGCAGTAAGAATAGTAAGAAAATAAGGGAGTTCTACTAGCTAAAAGAAGCTTAATAAGCTTTTAAATAGCTTTAAGCTACCTTCTACTTAGTAATTATTCTCTAATACTAGGACCTAACTTATAATATAAGGGTTAAGATAGATACTTCTATAAAGGCTATATCTAGTATTCTATTATAGCATATTAATAGCTAGTAGTAACTAGTTACTTATTATTTATAGAAGCTTAGTAATATAGAGTAATATTAGAGAGTAAGCTAATAGGAACTTCTTACTATAGTTAAAAGCTTAGACTATTAGGCTTATTACCTTTAAGGTATATTAAAGAGGTTTATAATCCTAACAGATTACTAAGCGCTAAAGGGAGTTATTAGTATACCTATATAGAGCCTTTAGAGAAGACTTACTAGATAGGTATATAAACTCTTAGTATTTAATTTCATCCTAGAGTATAAGTTAGGGGCTATAAACCTAGTAGATAGTTTATCTAAGAGGCTAGATTATATAGAGGGGGAGACAAAATATAATAATATACTCCTAACCCTAGTAAGGAAGCTAAGATTTATTAGCAAATTACTAGCAGATCTTTTAATAAGTATTACTATACTATAAGGTAGTATAGAGACCTTAAAGGTATTTATTAACGCTATAAGGGCTAGTATAAGGTACCCCTTCTAGATAGATAGCTCTAGGGGCGGAGATGCCTTAGTCTCTAGTTAGTATTGCGCTCCATAGTATGCTAATATTATTATAATTATAGTAGCTATAATAACCTAATACTAAAAAGCAAGGGATAATATAGAGAATACTTAGCAAGAGGTTATTAACTAAGAGGACTTGCTTAGAGCTAGGTTTATTATAGTATAATAATATATCCTATACTAGGTTAGAAGAGAGCTTATAACAAGCGAAATAGTAGATAGTTAGTAACCCTCTAAAGTAGTAGAGAATCTTATCTATAGACTATAAGCTAATAACTTATATTACTAGATATAACTAGAGAAGGTATATAGACTAGCTAGTGATTATAAGGGCTATATAATTAATAGTTATAGAACCTTATTCTATAAGGAATAGTTAGAGATACTATAAGAGGGGTCTCTAAGGCTAGAAATCCTTTGCTAATACTATAATAACTATAAGGTAGGTTATATAGGAGTAAATAAGATTACTAAGTTAATCTTAAGGAACTTCTATTAGCTAAACTTAGCTATAGATATATATAATTATATTATAGGGTGCTATATATACTAAGGGAACTATATCCCGAGGCATAAGCCCTATAGAAAGTTATAACTACTACCCTTACTTATATACCTATTCTAGGAAATTAGTATAGACTTTATTACTAGACTACTAGATTGCTAGTAAGCTCTTAGCATAAAGTCGGGGAATATAACATAGTTCTCATTATTATATACTAAATAACTAAGTTTGGTATATTTATCCTAGTAATAAAGCAGCTAATAGCTACTAAGTTAGCGCAGATTATCTATAAATAGGTTAAATACTACTTTAGCACCCTAGAGGGTATTATTAGTAACTAAGATAAGCTCCTTACTAGCAAATTTTAGGAGGAGTTTATAAGAGAGAGGGCTATTGAGCGCTATCTCTTTATTATATACTACCCCTAGACTAATAGGTAGTTAGAAAAGATATACTAGATATTAGAGAAGTACCTATAAGTATATACTAGTAACTCGCTATAAGAATAGGCTATCTAGTTACCTGAGGCGGAGTTTACATATAATAGTAGTCGCTATAGTACTACTAGCTACTTACTAATAGAGGCCCTATATAGATACTACCTGCGTTATATAGAATATATAACCCCTATAAATAGGGTTATAGTATAGGGTATAAGGGAGCGGATTAAATATATTTCAAGACTCTATAAGAGGGGCTAGGAATAATAGCAGAAAGCTACTAAAGCATAAGTTAAGTATTATAATATAAAGCATAAGGACTAGACCTACTATTAGGAATAGGTTATTAGGCTATCAATAAAGAACTTCTAATTTAAGAATAAGAAACTAGCACCTAGGTTTATATAGGTAGCTATTATAGAACTAGTAAGTATGTAAGTATATAAGGTCTATCTACTACTATAATGCTAACAGAAATATAATATATTCTTGGTTACCTTACTAGAACTATAGAATAACTACTAAGTAATTAGCAAAGGTTTGCTTATATATCTAGAGCTTGAAGATAAGCTAGAGGAATAGGAGGTAAAAGAGATTATTATATAGTAAGGTATTAGTAATAATAAATAATATTTAGTTAAGTAGGTAGGATAGCCTATAGAATATAATATATAGGAGCCTACAGAGAACTTAGCGAATATATAAGAGGCTATCCATGGGTTTAATAGATAATATAGGAGGGCTTATAAGAAGTAGGATAACTAGTTACTAAAGTTATAGCAATAAGTTGCTAATTGCAAGCTATAAGACTATAGAATAAAAGCTAAATTAAGAAGCAGAATATTGATCATATTAAGTAGCGAATTATTACTAATATTATAGCGAAAGAGGGTATTAAAGAAAAGGAAGAAAGCTAATAATCTAACTAGTTATTCACTTCCTGCTATAGCTACAGGCGCGAGCACTATAACCACCATAACAGCGAGTAGTACTACTAAGAATACTATAGTAACTAGTCGCTAAGCTAGCACTACTAGTATCCCTAGTACCGCTACCTATAGGCTAACTACTAGCTAACTTATTACTAGAGTTACTACCTAACTCGCTATCTAACTTATTACTAAAGCTACTATTAGAGATAGTAATAGTAACCTTAGTCTTCTTAGCTTTCTTTACTAACTTATTACTACCCTCTTAGCTATATTTAATAGGAGTATAAAGATAGGGGGTATAGGAGATAGAGCGAGTACTAGTAATAGTAATAAAGTAGGAGGGAATATTATACTCATAAGGGCGCTTAGGGACTAGCATTATTAAAGGGTTATTGACTAGATAATTAATCTTATTGTAGAAGTGTAGGATTATTATTATAAATATATAGTAGCTAGGTAGTATTCAGGCGCTAAACCATATTAATACTATTATAAAGGGTACTAACCTAGAACTATTTATTAATAAGATATAGTTAGTAAGGGAGTAGTAAATACTAGCTTATATAAATTAAGATATTAAGTACTAGGTGCTTATCGATTAAGGCGAGCTCTTAGAGCTAGAGCTACTCTATATTATAGCTACTACTACTAGTAATAGGACTATAGATAAGTTTAGTAATATACTTCTATACTACTAAATAGTTACTAAGTAATATAAGAATATAATAATAATAAAGAGGGGTTAGAATACTATTATACTCCTAATTCTAGATCTAGTCGAATATATTCTAGGTTATTTAGGTAGTACCCTAAAGTTCCTAGGGAACCTACTAGGTATTAGTATATATTAACTAGGTAGTGAATTAGTAGAGACTTATAGTAGCATATTTCTTCTTATTAAAGTTATAGTAAATATACTTCTACGCGTAGTTGCTATATATATAGCAAAGGTTAATAATATCCTAATATATCTTATAAAGATAGCTAAGGTAAGGATAGCTACTATTAGTATTACTAGGAAGGTTACTAGAGAGGATCTTAGGATTATAGAGGTATTTTATAAGTATTATACCTATATATAGAATATAGGATATTATAGAGAGCTATTAGTAAAAGACTAGAGAAGTAGATAAGTAAGATAAGGAGAGAGAAAAGGAAAGGGGAGAAATTAGATAATCATAGCAAAAGTTTATAAAATAGATACTAAAAAGATATAGGCTACTAGGTTAAAAAAAGTATTATAAAAAGGAGGAATCTTAACTAGTTTAGAGACCTTCAAACGAAGATACCCTTTTATACTTAATATCACTAAGTAATAAGGCTAAATAATTACTAGATATATACTATTAAATAGTTATATAACTATTAGCAACTAGTTAAAAAATACTAGTAATACTTAAAACTCAAAAATATATAACGCGCTAGAAAATAAAATATATTATTCGCTATAGCAGCCTAAATCTAGCGCGGGAAAGAGCAATAGCAAATAATATAATAAAGGCGCTAAACTACCGCCCTATAGGTAGTAATATAGAGCTATATTACCCTATTAGTACGCCTTAGGGATTAAGGCTTTAGAAGGAGGGGTAAGTATAAGGAATAATAGCAAGTATAAGATATAAAGCTATGCTATTAGTAAAATATTAGCAAATTAGGGGCAGATAAATATACCTTAGAGAAAACTCTGCAAGCTATAGACTTAGAAGGTTAAGTAATAGTTTAATATAATAACGGATACCTATGTTTCAGCATTCTAGCCTTTCCTGGTTTAGGCCTATAGCCATACTCTTATAAGGGGTATAATTAGGTCTTTATAGGAAGCTATTAGCTAGGTTATAGTAACTAAGCTAGTATTTAATTTTAAAGTTAAATATTAATAGGTCTTATAATAGCTAAGCCTAATAGCTACTAAGCGTCTTCTTATTAATAAGGAACTAGTAACCTAGGTAGTTAGTAATAAATTAGATATAATACTGGGAGTAAAGCAAGTAGTACTACTACCTTATTACTACCTCCCTAATAGCTAGTAGCTCTACCTCTAGCATACTATACTATAGTTATATACCCTTAAGCTTTTAAGATATAAATGCTACTAGTCTCTATATATTCCCCTTTAACTAGCTTAATATTACCCCTATTATAAAGTCTAATATATTAGTTTTAACCTGAATTAGGAGTATAGGGTTAAAGTAGTATAAAATAGGTGTGAGGGGCTAGCCCGGGTTTGTTCAACTTAGGGGTGCCTCAATTATAGTAATCTAAGCTAAGGAAGGGAAGTTTTCTAGGAAGTTCCCCGTGCGATAGAAAAGCGGATATAGGGCGAATATTAAGCAAGAGCAGTTATTAAGGGCAGAATTCTTAGGGTCTATAGCACCGCCTAGACGCTAGCTATAGCATAGCCCGTAATATATGCCCCCCCCCCCTCCTCCTAGCCCTTATATAAGTAGCGGGTTTAAGCATAGGCTAAGGGCTAGTCTAGAGCGATATTAATCCAGGCTACTAGCTGCTCCGCGCCCTATAAGCAAATAATTATAATAATATAATTTTTTATACCCCTAGTTTGCTTTATCTTTTTCTTCCTCCTCCTATTAACCTATACCAGCGTGAGTTAATCGATTAATTATAATATTATTTTAGCTAATAAGTCGTCGTTTTAGCAGCGTTTTTAGCATATTCCTAGTCCGTATTAATATAAGTTTATTATATCTAAACCCCTATTAATTACTAACTTACGTAGATCTAATTAATCTAATTTCCCCCGCCTCTATAATAGCGCCCCCTATAAGTTACTACCTGCTCTTTCCCTATAGTTTCGCTATAATTAACCCTATATAGCCCCTCCCTAACTCTAATAAGGAGATAGAGTCTCCTCCTCCTATTAAGGGCCCGCCTTCTAACTACTCTACCTCTGCTAGCCTCTCTAACTACGAGGAGACTGCTCCTAATAACTTCGATCTTATAGATAATCCCCTCTATACCCTAGCTAGCTAGGAGCTGCGCGAGTATCTCAACCGCCCCCTCCTAATATATCTTATTACTTAGGAGCCCCTTATAATATATTAATTTCCGCTTATTTAGCATTCTTCTAATATTTTACTAGGGTCCCTATCTATACTAGCTCGTCTTTAGTAGCATCCCCTAGGATAAGACCTAGGGACCTCTTCGCGAGGTCCCTTACCTAAAGTATATATCTGCTATAGCTAAGGCTAAGAAGCTTAGCGATATTATAGCTTATTATAATATTATTAAGCGAGGTATACTATCCTATCGCCCTTTAATTATTATAAGACTAACTATATTATAAGTAATATTATCTATTATATCTACTATTCTAATAAGGCTATTAAGTCTGCTTATATTAATATAGGTATTGCTTCCCTATTATTCCTTCTATATAGAGCTAAGGTTCTACTAGAGCAACCCTAGCGTAGTTTGCTACTAGGAGGAGTTCGCTTCTCTTAGCTAAAACTACCTTACTTGCTATAGCTTTAACGAGAGGACCTCGGTAAGACTCTACTATTCCTATGTTTCAGGGTTATTACTAATAGTTATAGCTCTCTATATAGATCGAGGCTTATATAGAACTCCTTCGCACTACTTCTATTTAGAACTACGAGGTCTATGCTTATGCTGCTATAAAGCGCGCTACTAAGACTACTATTAAGTTAGATACCTCCTCTATGCTCTCTACTAGTTCTCTAGCTACTCCTATCCTTAATATCTCTATTATTACTACTATTTTGCTTTCCCTCCTAGTTAAGCCTAATAAAATATAGCTATATTACTTCGCCTAGGCTTACCTAGATATAGCTAAGGTCTTTTGCGAGGTTTATCCTATTCCCGCCTTTCTTCTATTCCTAATAATCTAACCCCTTTTCTTAGCTTACTAATACTATTATTACTACTTATAAAGAGTAGGAGGAGTAAGGGGTTATCTTCCTAGGTCTATAGTTTCTATTCGCCTACTATCCGCCTACTTTCTGCCTACTTAGGGCCTACTTAGGTCCTATTCTACCTCCCTATAGCCTTAAGCTATAATAGAGCTTCCTATTTCTATCTACTCCTCTAATTATAAATTACCTAGCTGCTATCCCTCTATCCTGCCCCTGCTTATTAACTACTACCTAGCTTATAATATAGTATACTAGGGGTTATTATTATTCTTATCTATTAGGCTATACTTTTCTTTATACTTATCTACTACCTAGTTATCTTAGAGTAATTATAGGGGCTCCTAGGTAGGCTAATTATACCCTATCTATTTAACTAATAACTTATAATACCTACCCCTACTTATGCGCTTCTAGCATATAGCTAGAACAGACTTAACTTCCTATTTATCCTCTCTGTTTTTAAAAATCGGGGGTAGTTAGGGATTATTAACTTCTTAGCCTAGGAGGGGGTTATTCGTAGCATAGTATAGCAGGCTAACGTGAAATTAGTTATAGACCTTACCTAGAACGTTTAACTCGACTATAGTTAGTAAGATCACCCTAGTTACTTCGTATTTTAGGTATAGCTAGTCTAACTTCCTATAGGGTCTTTCTATATAGAAGTTAGCTAGTAATAGCTAGACCTTATCGCCTACTTCGTAGCATTCTGCTAGCATCCTTTTACTATTTGCTAATTATTCTATAGTCTATTAGGCTATAGCAATAGCTACTTAGGCTAACTTTATAGTTAACTTCAGTTTACTAACGAACTTATTAGCAGCTAACTCACATGAGGTTAATAGCTCTAGCGCAAGCTATACTACTAGTACTAGGTCGACGTAGTATCTATAGGTAAAGAAGAATAGGCTTACTCCTATTATAGCTACGTCGTAGCTATTAATCGCTAGTTAAACAGAGGGTAAGTAAACCTCCTAGTTATCCTAGGTGAAGTTAACTATTATCTATAGGACTACCTAGATCTCTTAATTAAAATGTTCTATTACTCTATCTATCTATAGGTAAAAGGCAGTGCTTAAATGTTATTCGATCTTTATAAGCGTATAGAACCGTCGCTAGAACTAACTTATCTAGTTACTACCCCTATTGCTAATAATCGACTTTAGTATACTATGAAATTAGTAGTAGTAGTTTACGAAGCATTCTGCGTATATTTCTATATCTATTAAAGGCATCCCTTCTAGGGTTATTATCTTAGAGAGCCTATCGACTATTACCTAAAGGTATCTTAACCCTATTTTCACTATATATAGGAGGTCTATAATAAAATCTATAGTAAGATCGCAATATAGCCGTTCTGCTACTAGTAAGGGTTAAAGAAGCCTGCGTTTTGCTTATTACTAAATTATTCTACGCCTGCAGCTATTATAGTTTCTTATAAACTAGCAGACTATAGAGGACTACCCCAGCTAGAAGTATTGCCGGGCTAGGATAGCTAGGGTGTTATTCTAACTAGAGTAGCTTATTATTACTAAGTCGTAGCACTTCTAAATTAACTACGTTTAAAGCATATTCTGAGGGTAGTTTTTATCTATTAACCCTAGTACCTAGATCTAGTCTCTGAATATTAATTAGCTAAGGGCGTTAATACTATACTTAGCAATCTATAGTTTTAGGCCTAGCTAGGGAGGGAAGCTTCGGTCGCCCCTTTTTACTATAGAATAAGCCCCTTAGTACTAGTTATCTTCTGCTTAAGCTTCGTTTTATATATATTAAAGGGCTAGATCCTCGAATATTATTATAATAGGGGCTTTAACTATTACTATCCTCCTTACCTTACCTAGGGTAGAGTTAGGGATTATCTATATTACCCTCCCTTTCTCTTATTTATCCTCCTATCCTTTTAGGGCGTCCTATTTATAGCATAAGAGCATATTAGGTATAGCTACTAGGCAACTAGGTTAATATTCTAAGTAGAAATTATACCTTAATAACTACTCCGCCTAGCAATTTTAGTATTCTATTAAATATTACTTTTAAGTAAAGTATTCGAAGCCCTTATAGTTAGTAAGGACCTTAAACCTAGGGTAGCTTCTTAGCTTAGTATCCTATATATTCAAATAAGCAATTACTACTAATAGCTCCTTATTATAGATTAGGTAGTTATATTAGGCAGGGGTTAGCTTCTACGAGTAGAAAGCAACGGGGTAGCGCTATCCTTATATATCTTCTTGAGTTAGCACCCCCCCTAAAGCGAACCCTGAGTAGTCTATCTTAATAGTAATTAGGGCTTATAGATTAAAATAGCGAAATACTAGAGCGGTTTAGAAGTAGCATTTAAGCGCCTAGAATATATCTTCTTATTCCTTGCTCTAGATAAATAGCGCTCCCTTCTTTATTAGGAGGGTAAAGGGCTCTATAACCCCTGAGTACTCTGATATAAATATTTAGTAATAGTTAGTAAACCCTAGGAAACTTTGTAATCCTTTTACTAAAATAGGCACTTCCTATTTGATAATTACCTATACTTTCTCTATATTATAAGTAATACCCTCGCCTGCCTTTAGGATAAATCCTATATACTTTACTATTTTTATAGAAAACTTATACTTTATTAAGTTAAGGTTAAAACTAGCTTCTTAGAAGGCCTGGAGAACCTTATATACCTTCTGCTTATAGTCCGCTCGGGAGCTGCTGCTATAAACTAATATATTATCGATATATATTATAATAAGTTTTTAAGGAACTCTTAGAGCGTGCTATTAATATATTATTAGAACGTTATAGGGGCTCCGCTTAATCCAAATAGGCAGACTAGCTACTCGAAGAGCTTATATTATATATAAAAAGCGGTCTTTTCCTAATACCCTTCTACTACCTAAATCTTATAGAAGGCTGCTATTATATCTAGTTTAGTATACTACTTTGCTAAACTAACCCTCTAGTGGGTCTCTTAGATTAGGGGTAGGGGGTAGTAGTCTCGCTTTAGAATTATATTTAACGCTTAGTAGTTATAATAAAACTGCAATCCTCTACTAGGCTTTCTAATAAAAAGTATAGGTATACTAGCTAGAGACTTGCTTACTTAAATAAAGCCCTTATCGAGCAGGTCTATAAGTATCTTTTTTAATACTAATAACTCTTCTCTTAATATGCTATAGAGGGGTCCCTAGGGCAAGGGCACCTCTTAGCTAGAGGTATTACACTCGAGGTAGATTTTATAATCTATACCAGGATAACTTAGGGGTAGGGGGTATAACTTAGCTAGCTTAAAAAGCTCTATAAATTCGTTATAAATATATTATAATAATTTCTCTAAATAATCTTCTAGTTTCCTTACTTCGAGCGCTTTTTCAATATCCCTTAGGCTTACTACCTATATTCCTACTTCTAACCTAGATAGCTAACTCTTGCTAACCCTCTAGTAGATCGCTATAAACGAGGTAGCATTAAGTTAGCAGGCTTCCCGGATCTGCCTTATTCTCTAAGGTTCTTCTTATCCTTAAAGGGTAATAGTAACCCCCGCCTTCCTATAGTATACCCGCTTCTCTACTATATTATAAATAATATAGTTTTATTCTATCTATAGCTTCCCTAAGAAGAGGTTAATATCTAGTCCTTTTACTATATAAGCAAAGAGTTACTATATATAGCTACTAATCTCGAGGTATAATATAGCTACGCCTTTTGCTATAGCTTAAGCCGAGTTATTAGCAAAGCCTCGCAATTGCTATACTTAGTAGTTAGTATATAGTAAATAGAGGCAGCGGGCATACTAGTAGTCTACTATTATATAGATATTATATCTGCAGTCTATTAAAGCATTAGTAGGAGTACCTTTATTAACTCTAACTACTAATATTATAAAAGGCCTGCTTATATTATATTCTAATTAGAACTATTCCTAACTAGCCCGCTCTTCCTCTGTTATCCCTAATACCCGATTTTATACTAGGGTTATTTATTTCCTAAGTTAGAAGGGTCCTTTTCGCCTTTAACCTCTCCTAAGTCTAAAAGTATTATTTCCTTAATAGCTTTCGCTACTCTAGGATTATCCTTTAACTTCTTAGCCTTCTAGTAGTCCTTTTATAAGTAATTAATCTAGTTATACTTAAAATAATAACGCGTTTCTTTGCTAGGACCTTCGCCTAAGCCTTCGCACGAGGCGTATACCAACCCCGTTATCCTAGTATCCCTATTTATATCTACTCTAGTAGGTAACGCTCTCGATCTAAAAGTTATAAGCTAGCATAAAGCATTAGGAATATAATATAATCCCTCTAGCTTCTATATAATATCTTATATAAGACTAATATATTTAGTATACTTATAGGGGGTAGGGTAGTTAACTAGATAGTCGAGGAGCTTATAAGATAGTGCCCTATATAGGTAGTCGATCTAGATGCTATTTAGCTATACTATGCTACCTACCTCTGCAATAGCACGTTCGAAGCGGGGTAGGAATAAGGCGAAGGCCTTATTATGCTTTATTTAAAGCTCTGAGAGTCTTCTGAGAGCCTTGCTTATAATATTAGGGTTGCTATAGGTATAGTCTAGGTATACTAAGAAGGTATCTAGCTTAAATAAGCTATTATTACCCCCTAAGCTATAGAAGGCTATAACTACTAGCTATACTTTAGGTTCTAGATAGGAGTTAATAAGATACTAGGCCTCCTAATTGCTTAGGTAGAAGTCCCGGTCTATCCTAACTTTATTATGCATTTATTATACCTACGTAGCGTACTTATTATAGTTTCTTCTGAACTTAGGGGGGTTAGGAAGGGGTTTTAATCGCTAAGCGCCCCCTGCTTCCTAGGTAGTCTCTAGCTATAGGGATAGTATTAGCAACGCTAGGGCGTAGCTACCTGCTACATCTCGCTAGAGCTCTGCGGTTAGTTCGTTATTAGGCTGCTATATAGTTATTAGGCTATTAAGCTAGTTGCTAAGCTTATTAATTGCTATATAAATTGCTTCGAATGCTTCCTTACCTATTAGTAGTACTTCTAGACTAGCTATTATAGATATAGCTAGTTCTATTTCCTACCTGCTATTTATTACGCTATATAACTAGCGAGGCGGGTATAGAGAGAGAGAGCTTAGATATATAAGGGGCTAGCCTGGGTTTATTTAACTTAGGGGTGCTTTAATTATAGTAATCTAAGCTAAAGAAGGGAAGTTTTCTAGGAAGTTCCCTATGCAATAGAAAAGCAGATATAGGGCGAATATTAAGCGAGAGCGGTCGTTAAGGGCAGAATTCTTAGGGTCTGCAGCACCGCCCAGACGCTAGCTATAGCGTAGCCCGTAACAATAGGTACCTCTATAAATCAAGTATAGAGCTAATAAAAAATAACTAATACCTCGCTAGTTATTACTAGTTATCCCTTAGTTATATTAGTAAGTTTGTTAGCAAGTAGGCTATGGATTTTAGAGTAATTCTTAACAAATCTTCTATAGAACTCTATAAATTCTAGAAATTGCTAAATCTCTTATATTATAATAGGTACTAGCTATTTAGTAATTACTTAGACCCTCTCCTATTCTATAGTGACCCTACCTACTAAGACTATAAACCTAAGAAGGTTAATCTATTCCTTATAGAATTTATACTTATTAGGGTTTATATAGAAGCTATCAGCTTCTAACTAAGTAAGTATTTATCTTACTACCTCTATATAGGAGTCTATATTATTAGTAAATGTTAAGATATTATCTAAATATATAATATAAATAATATTAACTAGGCCTATAAATAACTTATTAATAAAAGTCTAGAAGGTAGTAGGTATATTAATAAGCTTAAATAGTATAATATAGTATTTATAGGAGCTATATTATATATAGAATACTATCTTCTGCTTATCTCCCTCCTAGATCCTTACTTAGTAGTAAGTATCCTTAAGGTTAAGTTTAATAAAGTAATTTAGTTAGGAGAGCTAATTAAGGATTCTATTAGTTAGGGGGAGAGGGGTATAGTTTTTAGTAGTTACCTAATTAAATCCCTAGTAATCTATATATAACTTTGACTTATCTCCCTTTTTGAGATAAATAGGATTAGTACCCCTATTAAACTTATTAATAAGTAAATCTATCCCTTTTATAAGGCCTTATAGATATAATCCCTTAACTCCTCTAACTCCTTTTTAGCTAGTAGGCATATAGGTTTAAATAGGGGCTTAGTCCTAGGCTCTAGGTTAATAGGGTAGCTTTCAGTAGTTTTAAACTCTAGTATAATCCTACTAGGTTAATATTAAATACCTTCTCAAAGTCCTAGTATTCTAGTAGGATAGTTATTTTAATCTCCCTAGTATCCTTAAACTCCTAGGTATCCTCTAGGTAATTAGTAATTAATATCTAGTTAACTTATAATACTCCTATAAGTACTTCTATTACTTCCTTTTTAATATACCTAAGCTCCGTTATAGTTATAATAGGGCAAATGCTCTTCTTATATAGGGGAAAGGTCTAGCCTAACTCCCTCTAATTAAGGTTAGAGCACTCTACTATATATTAAGGGATCCCTAGGATAGTATTATAGCTATTACTATTACTAATCCTAAAGTTATGTAAAGCTATTTACTAGATACCTATATGATTAGTTATTTAGGTTACTAACTTCTATATGCTATAGTTAGCTATATTCCCCTGATAGGTTCTAACGTATTAGCCTCTAGCTAGGTATTAGCTATAAACCTCTAATTTATAATAATTTTATTAGCTCTATAATTAATAAGTAAAATACTAGTCTTCTAGCTACCTATGACTTAGACCTATATTATTATTTTAATATAATATAGCTAGTTGCTATCTTCTTAAACTACTTATATTACTACCTAATTGTAAGGAACAATGGCGGGTGCAGGATGCAGAGCTACGCTATTAGCAAAACGTCGGCGAGTCAGGGGCGAATAAATACACCTTAGAGAAAACTCTATAAGTGAAAAACTTAGAAGGTTAAGTAATAGTCTAATATAATAATAGATATCTACGATTTAATATTCTAGCCTTTCCTAGTTTAAGCCTTTAGCTATATTCTTTATAATTCTATTGCTTCTACCTCGATTTAAGAAACTAGCACTAGTTAGAATATCTAAAGCAAACTAATAATAGTATATTAATAATTTAGTAATAGAGTTTAATTATAATAAACTCCGGGTTAAGCATATAGAATATAACTAATAGGGCCTTAGCTAATAAGATAATAATCGTTCGCTAAGCCCTGAGATATAGGGAATATAGCGCGGATGCTATACTAGGGGAATAAATAATCCTAGTAATAATATAGCAGGAGGAATAGCCCTAAGGGGTCGGGCTAGGTCCTAGGTAGTGCTAGACTAGGCAGACTACCCCTCGAGGAGCGAATAGATAGCGAGCAGTAGCTAACAGGGTACCCCGCCTAAGATGCTCCGAGAAGCTAGCGTTTCTAGTATCCTTACCTAGGCTATAGGGTTACTATAGAAATAGCAGGAGAGCCTTATAGAGTAGATATATCTATAATAATAATACTATAAGGAATAAATCGCTACCTTACTATGAGAACTCGCTAATCGCTCGGTGCTAAGATACTTATAGAGAGAATATAAAAAGCCCCCTATATATAACTACTATATTATAACCAAGGACTTTACTATAGACTAGGTTAGCAACTAGATCTAAGCGATCGAGGATAGAAACTAACTATATGCTAGTAGTATACTAGAGTAGCAGGTCTAATAGGTACTTATGAAGATAAGCCTATCCCTATAGACCTAGTAGCAATACTATAGGGCTAGGCTAGAAGGAGACCTAGTATAAGCTAACTTTATAGTATTTGCTCGCTAACGCTAGATTAACCCCGAGCTTTAAGAGCGAAGATACTATAAGAAGCTAGATATAATAAGGCAAAAGGAGATATAGTTACTAATATAATTCTTCGCTAAATAGTTAGCAATATATTAGGACTTAGGTATAGTTAGTATAGAAGATAGTAAGGCTAAGGCCTATATACTATACTTCTAATTAGCCCTATTCCTATATAGGGAACTCGAATATTAGAAAGTTGAGATATAGAGGCTAATAGATATAGCTATAGAAGCTAAATACTTATAGGAGATACGTTGCTAATAGGGTAGCGAACCTCTATAAAGCGAAAGTAAGAAATAGCATATAGGGAAAGAGTATAACCTAAGGGGGCCCCTAGTAGTAAGGTCGGGTTAAAAGATAGGCTAGCAAGGTCCTAGCTAGAAGATAACGCGGGGTTTGCAGAGCCCGATGCCTTACTAATAAGTTAGTAGTATAATATAGGGATCTAACTAGAACGGGTCTATATCTAGCCTTAGTATATAACCTATAATATCTAATTATATAATATGCTTTAGCTATAAGCAAAAGGAGTATAAGAAGTCAGACTACCCGGATAAATATATGAGATAAAGCGTAAATAAAACGCTAATAGGATATTAAATACTCGCTAAGAAAGCGAGGATTAATATAATCTAATCCTCAAGAGTTAAGGAACTTAACTTATTAGAAAATAAGTAAGCTAGGGGATTATACTAGTAACCTCCGCGCCTAAATTAGAACTAGATACTCTCCTAAAGGGAGCTATTATAAAGGGATAGGCGATCGTTCTCTAGAATATTACTAAATAAGAAGTAGTAATAGATATAGATTCCTATTCCTAGGTTAATATTATTAGCAGTTAACTAGCTAAGTCCTTATAACTATAACCCGTAGTAGCTATTACCCCTATATTAAAAGGGTTTAATAAGTTACTTATAACGGGCTAGAATATATACTAGTTAATATTCTTCCTTATTAACTTAGGAGGAGAAGTAAGGAAGATATAATAACTCTTTACTAAAGCCTCCTAACCCGAGGGAGCAGGAGACCTTCTCCTATTATAATACTCTATAGAAAGAGAAGGCATTATAATTAATACCTGGATAAATACCTAGGAATATAAATACTTTAATATCGCTAAGCTATTAGTATTTATATAAGAGATTATTAAGAATAGCTAGAAGGCTTATATTATATATATATTAGGGACTATTGCCCCCTATAAGCTACTAATAGGGGCTCTAGAGGAAGAAGACACCTTAGAGGGCGATATAGAGTTGCTACTAGAACTATCTAGTGAATAAGTAATATTTAATAAATAGTTAGCAAAGCAGTACCCGGTTCTGGAGGGCGTAGAATATACTATTAATTTGATTAAAGGGAAGAAACCCCTATTTAGGCCTATCTACCTATTAAACGAGCATTAGTTAGAAGAACTTCGCTAATATATCGCTAATAACTAAGCGATAGGGCGGATCTAACCCTTAACTAGCGAGGCAGGCGCCCCTATCCTTTTCATACCTAAGAAAGATAGGTCCCTATGCCTTTATAGATTATCGAAGCCTTAATAAGGTAATAATAAAGAACTAATATCTACTCCCTCTTATTAGTAAACTATTAGATAGGCTTCGGGGAACGAAATAGATCTCGAAAATCGGTATTTAAGATATATATTACTATATTTATATTAAGCCGGAGGATCGCTAGAAAATAGCGTTTAGGATGCATTATAGATACTTTAAATATACTATTATGCTATTTAGACTTACGAACGCCTTAGCTATACTCTAGGTATATATTCACTAAGCGCTCGCTAAGCTGCTAGATACGTATTATATTACTTATATAAATAATATTATAGTTTACTCTAAGATAAGAGAGCAGCATATAAAAGACCTTCTCCGAGTACTCTATAGGCTTTGCTAGTAGGAGCTCTATATTAAGCTTAGTAAATATAGGTTTTACTAATAGCAGGTAGAGTTCCTAGGGTATATTATCACGCTTAAGAGTATATTAATAAACTAAACTCATATCCGAGCTATTACTAAATAGAAGCTGCTAAAGATATACCGAGATATCTAGGTCTTCCTTAGATTCTATAACTTCTACTATAAGTTTATTACAGGATATTCGGGTATTATAGCCCTAATAATATCCCTACTAAAGGGTAGCGAGAATAGTAAGAAAGGGGGCAAGTTTCACTAGCTAGAAGAGGTTTAATAGGCTTTTAAGCAGCTTTAAGCTACTTTTTGCTTAGCGACTATTCTCTAATACTAGGACCTAACCTGCGAGATAAGGGTTAAGACGGATGCTTCTATAAAGGCTATATCTAATATCCTATTATAATATATTAATAGTTAGTAGCGATTAGTCGCCTACTATTCGTAGAAGCTTAGCAATACGGAGTAACATTAGGGAGCAGGCTAATAGGGACTTCTCGCTATAGTTAAGAGTTTAGACTATTAGGCTTACTACCTTCAGGGTATATTAAAAAAGTTTATAATCTTAATAGATTACTAGGCGCTAAAGAGAGTTATTAGCACGCTTGCGCAAGACCTTTAGGGAAGACTTGCTAAGTAGGTATATAACCTCTTAGCATTTAACTTCAACCTAGAGCATAGGTTAGGGGTTATAAACCTAGCAGATAGTCTATCTAAGAGGCTAGACTATATAGAGAGGGAGGTGAAGTATAATAATATACTCCTAACCCTAGCAAAGAAGCTAAGGCTCGTTAGCAAACTACTAGTAGACCTTTAGATAAGTATTACTATACTATAAGGTAGTATAGAAACCTTGAAAGCATTTATTAATGCTATAAGGGCTAGCATAAGGTGCCCCTTCTAGACGGATAGCTCTAGGGGCGGAGATACCTCAGTCTCTAGTTAGTATCGCGCTCTATAGCGCGCTAATATTACTATAACTATAGCAGCTATAATAACCTAATACTAAAGAGCAAGGGGTAATATAGAGAACGCTTAGCAAGAGGTTATTAACTAAGAGGACTTGCTTAGAGCTAGGGTTATTATAGCGTAGTAGTATATCCTACGCTAGGTTATAAGGGAGCTTATAATAGGCAAAATAGCAGATAGTTAGCAACTCTCTAAAGCAATAGAGAATCTTATCCGCAGACTGCAGGCTAACGACTTATACTACTAGATATAATTAGAGAGGGCGTGCAGACTAGCTAGCGATTATAGGGGTCATATAATCGATAGCTAGGGAACCCTATTCTATAAGGGATAGCTAGAGATATTATAAGAAGGGTCTCTAAAGCTAGAGATCCTTTGCTAATACTATAATAACCGCAGGGCGGGTTATATAGGGGTAAATAAGACTACTAAGTTAATCTCGAGGAACTTCTACTAGCTAAACTTAGCTATAGATATATATAATTATATTATAAGGTGCTATATATACCAGGGGAACCGCATTCCGAGGCATAAGCCTTATAGGAAATTATAACTACTACCCTTACCTTTATACCTATTCTAGGAAATAAGTATAGACTTTATTACTAAATTACTAGCGAGCTCTCGGTATATAGGCGGAGAGTATAATATAGTTCTCGTTATTATATGCTAAATAACTAAGTTCGCTATATTTATCCCGATAATAAAGCAGCTAATAGCTGCTAAGTTAGCGCAGATTATCTATAAACGGGTTAAATGCCGTTTTAATACTCTAGAGGGTATTATTAGCAACTAAGATAAGCTCCTAACTAGCTAATTTTGGGAAGAGTTCACGAGAGAGAGGGCTATTAAGCGCTACCTCTCTACTATATACTATCCCTAGACTAATAGGTAGTTAGAAAAGATATACTAGACGTTAGAAAAGTATCTGCAAGTATATAATAGCGACTCGCTATAAGAATAGGTAGTCTAGCTACCCGAGGCGGAGTTCGCATATAAGAATAGTTACCATAGTACTACTAGCTACTCGCTAATAGAGGCCCTATATAATTACTACCCGCGTTGCATAGAGTATATAGCTCCTGCGAATAGGGTCGTAGTATAGGGCGTAAGGGAGCGAATCGAATATATTTCAAGACTCCGCAAGAAGGCCTAGGAATAGTAGCAGAAGGCTACTAAGGTATAAGCTAAGTATTATAATACGAGGCATAAAGACTAGACCTACTATTAGGAATAGGTCGTTAAGCTATTAATAAAGAACTTCTAGTTTAAGAATAAGAAACTAATACCTAGGTTTATATAGGTAGCTATTATAGAACTAGTTAGTATATAAGTATATAAGGTCTATCTGCTAATATAGTACTAATAGATATATAATATATTCTCTATTACTTTATTAGAACTATAGGATAACTACTAAGTAGGCAGCAAAGGTTCGCTTATATACCTAGAGCTTGAGGATAAGCTAGAGGAATAGGAGGTAGAAGAGATTATTATATAGCAAGATATTAGCAAAAATACGCAATATCTAGTTAAGTAGGTAGGATAGCCTATAGAATATAATATATAGGAGCCTATAGAGAACTTAGCGAATACGCAAGAGGCTGTTCATAAGTTTAATAAATAGCATAGGAGGTCTTATAAGAAGTAGGATAACTAGTTACGAGGTTATAGCAATAAGTCGCTAATTGCAAATCACGAGACTATAGAATAGAAGCTAAATTAAGAAGCAGAATGTTAATCGTATTAAGTAGCGAATTATTACTAATATTATAGTAAAAGAAGGGTATTATCCTATAAGAAAAGGAGGGAGCTAACTATCTAAATAGTTATTTACTTCTAACTATAGCTATAGGCGCGAGCACCCCGACTACTATAACCACGAATAGTACTATAGCAACTAGTCGCTAATTTAGCATTACTAACGTTACTAGCATCCCTATTATCATCGCCTGCAGACCAACTACCCGCTAACTTACTACTAGACTCACTACCCGGGTTACTACCCGACTCTCTACTAGAGCTACTACCCACCTCGCTACCTAACTCGTTACTAGAGCTATTATTAGAGATAGTAATAATAACCTTAGTCTTCTTAGCCCTTCTAGCCTTTTTTACTAAATTATTACTATCCTCTTAGCTACGTTTAATAGGAGTATAGAAGTATAAGGTACGAGAGATAGAGCGAGTACTAGTAATAATAATAAAGCAGGAGGGAATATTATTAGAAGCATACTTAAGGAGGTTATCTTAAAGCAACTTATTAAACTTAGGAAAGGAGTTAATATTATACTTATAAGGGCGCTTAGGGACTAGTTTTATTAAACGGTTATTAACTAGACGATCGATCTTATTATAGAGGTATATAGCGGGACTATTATTATAAATATATAGCAGCTAGGCGGCGTTTAGGCGCTAAAGGATATTAATACTATTATAAAGGGTACTAACCTAGAACTAGTTATTAGTAGGATATAATTAGCAAGGGGGTAGTAAGTAATAGCTTATATAAACTAAGATATTAAGGGCGAGGTGCTTATAAATAGAAGCGAGCTCCTGGAATTAGAGCTGCTCCATATTATAGCTATTACTACTAGTAGTAGGATTATAGATAAGCTTAGTAATATATTTCTATACTATTAGATAGTTAGCAAGGGAAGTGAGAATATAATAATAATAAAGAGGGGTTAAGATACCCTCCCGTTCTTAAATTTAGATCTAGTAGAATATATTCTAGGCTATCTAGGCTATGCCCTAAAGCTCCTAGGGAACCTACTAGGCGTTAGTATATAGCAACCTAGTAGTAAACTAGTAGGGACTTATAGTAGTATATTTCTTCTTATCGAAGTTATAATAGATATACTTCTATATATATTCGCTATATATATAGTAAAGGTTAATAACGTCTTAATATATCTTATAGAGATAGCTAAGATAGGGATAGCTACTATTAGCATTACTAGTGAGGTTACTAGAGAGGATTTCGGGATTATATAGGTATTTAGTGAGAATCGTACCTATATACGCGATATAAGATATAGCGGAGAATAATTAGCAAAAAGATAGGGAAAGAGATAAACTAGAAAAGGAAGAAATAGGGAAATTAATAATTATAGCAAAAGCTCGTAAAATAGATAATAAAGAGAAAAATAACGAAAGCTATCGAGTTAAAAATGAGATACTAAAGTAGGAAAAATCTAGCTAGGTCGGAGACCTCGAAAAGTAGACGCCCTTTTATAATTAGTATCGCTAGGTAATAAGGCTAAATAATTACTAGCTATATACTACTAAATAGTTATATAACTATTAGCAACTAATTAAAAATAATAGCGATACTTAAAATCCAAAAATATATAAACTACTAGAAAATAAAATATATTATTCGCTATAGCAGCCTAAATCTAGCGTAGGAAGGAGCGATAGCAAATAATATAATAAAGGCGCTAAACTATCGCCCTATAGTTAGTAATATAGAGCTATATTACCCTACTAGTACGCCTTAGGGACCAAGGCTTTAGAAGGGGGGGTAATTATAAGAAATAATAGCAGGTATAGAATATAGAGCTATGCTATTAGCAAAACGTTAGCAAGTTAGGGGCGAATAAATATACCTTAGAGAAAACTCTGCAAGCGAAAAACTTAGAAGGTTAAGCAATAGTCTAATATAATAACGGATAGCTACGTTTTAATATTCTAGCCTTTCCTGGTTTAGGCCTTTAGCCATACTCTTTACACTAATCCTCGTCTAGTTATTTGCTAGGGTAGGGTTTGCTTTTATAATAGGGGTAGCTATACTTCTTATAGTATAGGTACCTTAGTATAATATAGCTTTTTCTTTTATAACTATAATAGATAGTTTCCCTCCTAGTATCCTATAGTAAGTCCTTAGTATCCTCCTAGTAGTTATTAGTATTACTATAGTCCCCCCTTATAGCTTTAGTTTATCCCTCTAGATTAGTAGTTTAGCCCTCTAGTTATTATTCCTTATTATTAGTCCTCTAGCCCCTTATTAGCGCCTTATACCTATATATTAACTATAAGTCTAGTATTCCTAGCCTTTATATTAAGGTTAAGCTGCAATTTCAATAATCTATTTACTATAATATAGTATTAGAGCTTAGGGTCTAGCTTAGCTATTATATTAGCTACTAAGATCTCCTCTAGTTATTAATAGGGGCTCTCTACCTCAATCCCTTTATAGTAATTAATAAAGCTCTAATATAATTATCCTAGTTACTAGTAGGCTTACTTAAGCTAGGTTTATATACTAAGGGTCCTAGACCTTATATTAGCTATACTATAAGCTAACTAGTCCTTTATTATTACTTAAGTAATATCCTTTACCTTATTATTATAGTTAATAGAAAGTTATGAGGTCTATTACTTTGCTACTAATCCCTCTAGATACCTAGTAGTAAATATTACTATCTTAAGGTCTAATATAATCTTATTTACTTCAAATTATATATTAAGATTAGATATAAATTAATTAAAGTTAGTTTAGGTGCCCCCTTTATACTTAAGTATTAGAAGTTGCTTCCCCTAAAGTTCTAACTAGTACTTCTTTACCTTAGGGTTATTACTAATAACTACCTAGTTAGTAGTAGGATTACCTACTCAAGTTAATAGTTAGGTAGCTCTTAAGGCCTTAAGATATTCTTTTTTATACTTTAGTTAACCCTTTTTTTCTTCTTTTTAAATAAGCTAATCTAATTTAGCCTCTATTAATTAACTACCTAGTTTTCTACTAATACCCTTATTATTATTCTACTTAGTAGGTATCCTATCCTAAGTTTAGCTATTTAGTAGCTCCCATCTAGCAGGGGATCCTAAAGGTAATATTATATCTGCTTCCCTAGTAGTCCTATAAGTAGGTATTGTATTATTATATATTATACTATTCTAATAGTCTATACCCTTATTAAGAGAAGAATATATTATAAAAGGGTATAATATAGAGTCAGAGAGTTTATATAAGTAGGTATAACTAAGGTTAAATACTTTTCTCTAGCCCTCTAAACTACTATATAAGGGTATATAAGAGCTAGAGGACTTATCTAGGGGGCTACTTAGTGCCCCCCCCCCGTATCTCCGAACTTCTACAGACTTCCCCAGGATAGCCCGATAAGCCCTTTTCCCTGCGATATTATCCTGCCTCGTGATAATAGCAAACTAGACCTTATCCTCGCCCTAAATGCCTTTTAGATACGAACCCTTTAGTATAAGCTTAATTAGCTAGTTATAAAGAAACTACCCTCTAATAAGTTATTTAAGATTAATAATACTAATTTATTATATCTATATATAACTATATCTAGTATAACCTAGTTAAATGGTTTAATAACCTTAATATAGACTAGAATATTATAGAGAGATAAATAAAGAACTAGAGCTACTTTTACTATACTAGATAAGTAATTATAATTAAGATAATATTTAATTATATAGCAAGCAAGCTATTAAGTATAGCAAAGCGGGGTACTAAGTATAGTTTCTCTTCTATTATATAGGATTAGCTATAGGAATAGGCGGTCCTACTTAATGCTAAAGAGTTATCTATAAGCTAGCTCTCTACCTAGTAGTATATCTATAGCTTAATATAATATCCTAGCTCGCCCTATAACCTTAGACCCTATTATTAGTAGGATAGAGTTAGGAGGAGGTATTATAAGCTGAAGTCTTATTATTTAAGAGCTCTAATCTAATATATAGAGCAGGGTAGTATATTAGAGAATTATAATAATATACCTAATGAAATTTGTAATTAGCTATATACTAAGGGGCAGTAGGAAGAAGAAAGGTACTAAAAGGCTAAGGCAAAGACCTCGCTCTTTAGTAATTACCTACTAATTAATATTATTAATATAACACTAGATTTATTACCTCTATCTTTAGTAGAGGTTACTATAACGCCGCGCTTAGAATTAAATATCTACTATTAGGTAGTGCTACTACTATATACTATAGGACTGCGAGACGTAGTAATAAGAAAGTACTATAACTAGTAGTGCTCGTAAGTATAATATAAAACGTTAAAATAGGAATTCTAGAGTATATTTAATATAGCGCTTAGTAATAGTTTTAATCTCAAGCAGATCTATGAAGACTAGAATTTCAAATTCTTTATTAAATAATGAATTAAGATTAGGGTTATAAAACGCTTTATTAGGGATATTAGAATATAGGCAGAGTAGTTTAGTAGTATATTATAGTATTTTTCCTATATCTACCCTCAAATTCCATTAATACCTTTCTCTTAATTATAGCTCTTCTATAATAATACTAGCGTTCCTGAAATAACCTCGGGCGCTTAACTCCTATGCTCTAACTATTTATAGATACTACTCCAGAAATCTGGGGAAGTCTTGCTTAGGAATGCTATCGTGTTATTAATAGTGCTACTTAATAAAAGCTTTTAATTTAGTAAACTCTTCCTTAATAGGGTTAAGGTTAGGTAAGTAAGGTAGTAATAGTAACTTCTTAACCCTAGCTCCATTATATAGTTCGTTGATTTAGTTAGAATAATAGAATAATATGTTATCTATAATAATTATAGATTTAAGCTTAGGCTACTACTTATAGAAGTAAAGTAACTCCTTAATAAAGCCTCTAAAAATATTACTATCTATACTTCCCTAACATATATGCGAGTAGACTATACTATTTTATATATAAGTAGGTAAGATCTAATACTAGTAATTATAATAGAATTAGGCTACCTGCTCGGGGGCTATACTAAGTAGTAACTAACTAGTTTAACGAAATCTAGCGCGCTTATTATAGCCTAACTTATCTATAAATATAATATAATAAGACTAGAAAGCTAATAGCTTATATAAATAGAAGTCCAATAGATCTGCATTCCTCTCTTAAGTAATATAATAAGCTACTTTCTTACTCCAGCTAGCTAAGGCTAGGGTATAACAAATACTCGAGGCTATTACTAGGGTATTAAACTTATCTAAAAGAAATATTACTATCTTATCTTAATATAGATTAAGTTTCTTAATTAGTTGTTTATATAGAGCAGTAAGTATTAGTAGAGTAATACTTCTTCACTATCTAACCCTATTTAATAGAGCTTTTGTATAACTAAAGCACTCTAGATTAGCTTAGATATTATAAATAATATATAATATATATCCTATAGTTCTAGTAATAGAAATATTAGTAAAATTTCTACTAATAATTATATTATAAATAAGCTTATATTATAATATAATAAGCTTAGGTATTATAATATCTTAGCTACCAATTATCTAGAGATAGTTTTATTAGATTTAAGAAGTTTAGATAATACCTATCCCCTAGGGATATCAGCAAAACACTAGGGGTGCTATTAGTAACAACATAGGTGCATGACATAAGCTGGGGTATTGACTAAGTGTGCGAGATAGTAGTCGGCTGGGCCCGGGCCCGAGGCCCGACTCCCGGTCCGAATCCCGGCTTTATGTAAGGGATCGGCTATACCACTTTGTAGCCAGGCTAGATTAATCAAGCTACTTCACGCAAAGTGCAACCTCCTCACCAGACAGCAAGTGATCTGGCGTCCCATTTTCCCGACCTCCTTATCACTGTGCTTTAATAAATGAGTACATATATACTTACCAGCAGGCGAAGCTCGCGTGAGGCGCGTGAGGCGCGTGAGGCTGATCATAGAACGTTTATTAAAGGGCATTCTATATGCTCCTAGTAAAGTGAGTTCGCTCTATAAAGCTCGATTCTTATTAAAAGGGGTCTCTAATATATATTAATTTTACTAGAGCTAATTAACAGAACTAAGTAGCTTAAGGTTATATAAGCTCTAGAACTTACTATCTGAGAAGGCATATTTAAAGCTCAGGAGGGTTAAAGATTACCCAAGGGCTGATTTAGCTGCTGGCTTATTAATAGTAATCAGAAGCTAAAAGCAGCTGAGGGTAAATAATTAATATATTTATTACTATAAGCTATAGAACGAAGTAGCATAAGCAGGTCCTTACTATAGGTCTACTTCTTAGGGTTACTATATCCTTTTACAAAGGAATATAAACTATATATTACTTAGAATAATCTATAGAGCTATAACTATAGCTATTTCTAGATCTTATAACTAAGTATTATAAATCTATATAATAGGTACTGCTATTCAGACAGTTTCTACTTCGTTAGTAATATAAGCTATTAATAGCTATTGTTTTATGAACTTACAAAATTGAAAACTGGAAACCGATTTCGATTGCGACTATAAGCCAGGCAACTCCTCAAAATCGAACCCCTTGAAACCATCCTCGACAGCCCACGCCCTTCCCTTCTCCTTCTCGTACAACACCTCACACGCCCGGCCAACAACAAGCAATCCGGGGGGTCTGCTGCCCTCGGACTCGATAGCCTCGGCAACGTACTCAAGCGTAGTCCGGATGACCCTTTGATCAGGACAGCTCGCCCTCTCGATAACGGCACAGGGCGTGTTCCTAGGCCACAAGGTCCTCTTTGGCTTTTCGTCCCCCTCAACCTCCTCGGTTTCCAGATGGCATGTAAGCTCACGGACAAGGCCAGTGATCCGATGCAGCGCCATCAAGAACACCACGGTCCTACTGGCGATGTACTCCGGCGGGGCGGGCGGCTTGCCCTTCTTCCCAGTGCCCGTGCAAATCAAGACCTGATCCGCGACATCGCGCTGGGTAGGCGGAATAGCGGCGAAAAGCGGCGCACTCAGAGAGGAAGTGATACCGGGCAGCACTGTGACGCGATCGCCGAAGCCGTGCTGTCTGAAATATGCGACCTCCTCCCCACCGCGGCCGTAAATGAACGGATCACCCTGCTTCAACCTCAACACCGTCTTGCCCTCCTTCGCGCCTGCGAGAGCGAGCTCGTGGAGCTCCTCCTGTGCTTGGTCCGCATTTCCGGGGAATTTCCTCGCAATCTGCACCGGCGTCCGGCGAGGAATGAGGTCGAGCACACCGGCCGGCACGAGCTTGTCCGCGAGAATGAGATCAGCCGTCTGGATCGCCTTGTGAGTCGCGCGAGTGAGGAGGTCAGGGCGCCCAGGTCCGCTGCCCGCGAGAATAATCCTGCCTTGCTGCTGCGGCCCGGCTCCGGCACCGAGCCCCGCAACGGGTGGCTTCCCAGACGTCTCCGCCGCCGCTGCTGAAACCCCGACAGCCCCCGCGTAAGACTTCAACACGGACTCGGCCTCCTCGTCGGTGATGGCGGCCAACCGCTTGAGCGGCCAGTACTCACACACCTGACTCAACCACCTCATCCTCCTATTCTTCGCCGCGTCGAGATCCGCCTCGGTGACAAGCTTGTTGAAGCTGGCCGTCTGATCAGTGGAATCATCAACCTCATCAGGAAGGTGATCCTCGGACTGGATCTTGCGCCTCACGTCGCCCAGCCGCGCACACGCCGCCCCGAGATCGGTGGGCAACGCCGCCGCGACCTCCCGCCGAATGCGCGACGCGAGCTTGCAGCCCCTCCCGTTGGTCGTCACGCCGATCTGCAGCGGCCCGTCCGTGTGCGTCGACAGCAGCGAAAACGTGCACAGCTGCGGCGCGTCGACGACGTTGACGGGGATGCGGTTCCGCCTGCAGAGGGCCGAGATGTGCGCGCTCAGGGGGTCCCGCGGGCCCGAGGTGACGAAGACGGCGTCGACGACGTTGTCGACCTCGTCGCGGCCGAGGGTGAAGAGGTCGGCGTCCTCAAAGGCCCTCTTGTGCCATGCCACCTCGCCTGCGTCGATGCGCTTCTGCAGGCCGTAGTGCAGGTCCGGGGTGTCTGGGGCCAGGAGGACCGGGGTGGCGCCGGCGTTGAGGGTTTGGGTGCAGCGGGCGGCGGCGAGGGGGTTTGTGCCGATGATGAGATGGGTGTTGCCCTTGCAGTTGAGGGCTGTGAGGAGCGATGTTGTTGTCGCCATTTTTGTGAGACAATTTCTGTGTGACTCGAATGAGTCTTTTGTTGGTTTGGTGGTGTTGTTCAGTCTTCACCAGCAGGTCTTACAACCCCTGTCTCCCCTGGTGGGCGTATCGTGAGGTTGTGGTGATGAGAGTAAGTCAAGCATAAACGTCCACGAGAAGAAACGAAGCAGCACCAAGGATCAAAAGCCCGCGTCTGGGAAATCGATCAGGACCGAAAAGACGCCCAGAAAATTAAAGCCCAAACCGCAGCTCTTTGGCCACTGATGTTTATTAAGCCGTGGTCTAAGAAGAATTTAAAGAAGCCGTCCAGTCGTTTTGCCCTGGCCCGAAAGAAGGGCGTGCGGGTCCAATCAGGCGCCGGGGAAAAAAGGTTAGGTAAATTTTCATTCGCTGGAGATGACACCATCCCGACAGCCGGCGCATTGCGCTGGGGGTATTTGGCGGCGTGCCTTATCGGCCCTTATCGGCATCTCCTATCGTGGCCAATCAGCCGCTTTCGCCCCGACTTCCGCGGAGCCGTCACCGGAGATCCAAGCCGCTGGGGGCCGTGCGGTCGACTTTCATAGAGGGGTAGAGGGGTAGAAGGGCAGTTGTTGTTATCGTGGGTTGGTTTTCTTCATGCCATGTAGATGAGGATGGAATACGATCAAAGTTGTCATATTGCTTGAGTGTTGGTATTGAGACGTGTGATACTGGCTCTTGAGGAGCATTTGCGACGATGTTTCGTTACATGCCCCTATTCCGGGCCCCTAATTCTTATGTCCTGGTATTGCGTTTTCGGTGTTGTTACAGTTCTCCCCAATCGCATTATACACATTGATGGTCATACATGTGATCTGACGACGCATCAATCGTCAGACTCCTGCACCTGCTTCTTCAAGTCCTGCTTGACGCTCTGCCTGCTGGTCTTCCGGCGTCTCGGCTCCGCCGCCCTGGCGATAGCATCGGGGTTGCCAATGACGCCGTGCTCGTTCAGATCGACATTAACAGGGTTCTTCTTCCTCTTGGCAGCCTCCTTCGCCCTCTGCGCTCTGACACCCCCGTCGTCCTCGATCTCGGATTTGCCTAGACGCACGTTGCGACGCATGCGCGTCTTCGCGCCCAGAGCCCACAGGTCACCCCACTTCGCCTTGCGCGCGTCGTGGTAGGCCTGCTTGCTGAAGCTCTTCGGCACCGTCCACCGCTCGATCTGGGCCGAGGGCGTGCAGACGTCGAGGGTGACGTGCCCGCGGCGCTTGATGGGCGGGAGGATCTGGCGAGGCAGGGAGAGCATGTCGGGGGCGACGTCGGCGTTCTCGTAGCCCTCGAAGGCGCGCGTGGTTGCTTCGTCGCCGGCGAATTCGCCCTCCTTGGCCGCTACGCCGCGCTGGATCGCGACGTAGCTGAATTGGACGTCGTCGTGGTTGCGCTGGGTCGCGCCCATGATCTTCTGTAGAAACGGGGGACGGACGAAGCGCTGGGTGAAGTGGCAGTAATCCTTGCGTCCCTGGCTCTTGCCGGGTACGAGATACATGGGGCACGCTTTGTGGTTGGTGCACGGCGCGATAATCATGCCGGGCTCCTTCACTCTCATAAATGCGGGCGTCTCCTCCTCCTCCTGCCCTCCCTCCTCCCCATGAATCATGACTTCCTCGCCTCCAGATGGGATGAGGAATTCTTCGAGCAGGCGATCGCGGACCTCGGCGACGGCCTCGAAACCACGGGGCTGACCCTTTTCAAGAACGATGAGAACACCGCCTTCGGGGTTCAACAAGGACCAGAGCTGGTTCAGAATGGCCTTGCGTCTGTGGCCCTCCTTCACGGGCAGGAGCAGGTGAGATGCGATGATGACGTCGTACATCTTCCTGGGTTGGGGAGTCTCGTTGGCGTCGACATGTAGGTGTTGGTTCTCCACAGAGTGAAGGTAGTCTGGCAACCGAGGGAGGAAGGTCGTGTTTTGCAGGAACTTTGAAATGCGTAGTCTCAGCTTTTCGGCTCCGATGACCACGCTCTGCTTTCCAGGAGGGCCTCTGCCAGTGACCTCGCCGCGGGACTTCATGGCGTCCCACTCAGCGCGGACGACGTCTTGCCACGCCAGCAGACCAGCTCCTCCAGCCCCAACGTCTAGAACGCGAGGACCTTGGCCGTCTTCTCTTTCAAAAAGCTTGCGCAGCCAATCCGTACCCAGGCGTTTGCGAACCTCGACAAGACTGCCCATGGCCGAGGCATAGGCGGGTGGCAGAAATGTGGAGACGAAAGCGTCTGCGTCGATATCCGACATTCTTGCCTGCCAAACGGCCATACCGATAGGTTGTTGGGGCAGATTCATCTTCGACACAGGTGTCGCAGGGGAGTATGGCAGACCGGGGCCTCCAAAGGCCTTCTCCGCCGCCTCCTGGACGTGTTTAATATCTGTCCTGCCAAGCATCGTAGTGACTTGGTGGATGTAACCGGCGTATGGTAGTGCGACGGTGGCGGGGTTCGTCGAGAAGTGGCCCTCTCTCGTGAGCGGGTGCAAGCGACCGGCGCGCTTGGAAACACCTTGATCTTGAATCCCGTCATCAATCTCGTCCAAATCCTCCTCCTCGTCGTCAAATTCCCGGTCCTCGTCGCGCATATCATCCTCAGCTCGAGCTTGTTCTTCTGCCAAGGCCTGTGCTCTCTCCGATTCCTCGTAAGCGCGGGCGTTGGCCTCAAAGTCCTTCTGCAGCTTCATGAGTGCATCGTATTCTCGCTTGTTTCTCGCCACGACGTTGATGTAGTTCTCTCGCTCCTCGGGCTCCGGTTCTTCGGTCGGCTCGACTTCACTGGACAGCTCCGAGGTGACGTTGTCTTCGATAATGTCGCCCAGATCATCATTCGGCGTTCGGGACACTCCTTTCCGGATGTAGGACACCTCTTCGTACATGCCGCCCTCGCCTTGTCGAAGGACGGCAGGCTCAGATGAGCCGTCCTTCCGGACCCGCGCCTCCGACAGCTTCTCGTTCAGAAACTCGATGCCCACATCTTCCGGGGATGTCTCTCTCAGCGGTGGCCCGTACCACCGCTCGTACAGGGTGTATTCCTCGTCGCTGAGATACCCCTTGGGCAGCGTGTCGCGGAATCGTTGCTTCGCCTCGCGAACGACGGTCTCGATGTCGGCGAGCCGTGAAAGATCTTCCGAGTCGGGTTTCTTCGGTTCGGACTCCTGGAATCTGTGTGCTGTCGCCGCGAATGTTCTGCGACCGGTAGACTGCACCACTGGGCGTGATGCAGCTAGCCTCGAAGAGTTCGAGGGGTTGGCTCGTCCAGGCGAGGCTGCACCGGCCGTGCGCGGTCCTGCCAAGCTCAAAATTCGAGCTCGGCAGCTTGGGCAAGCATTCCTGAGACCGCGCGCCGTCAACATATTTGGAGTTGTGGTGGCAATTGAGGTTGCGAAGGGCAATATTCCGCTTCTGGACTCCTGGAGCTATGTATGCCGTCGCAAGAAATTTGGGCAGGGGACTTAAAACTCCCGATACCCCACTCCCCACTCCTTGCAAATAGAAGCTCAATGATTGGCTCCACTGTGAAATGTCACTGACGTTCCTTCACCCGCCCAACCTCCACCCCTTAAATCCGAGGTTTGTGAGCATGTTGTTGCATCAAGTGCGGCTCTTTTGTCTTCAGCACTGCCAAAAGATTCCACCAAGTTTGACTTGTTGATCTGATTTGATTTGAGATGTCTGGCATTCAAGAGCTTCTTCGCACTTTATCCAATGACACAAAAATTCAACATTTTGGAGGAGGGAGCCGTGGGTTCTGTAGCAGGCTAGAATTGATGAGTTGTTGCGGCCCCGTGATCTTCGCGGCCCGAGGCCATTTTGGTTGGTAGATTTCCATCACCTATCAACTGCGTCTAAGCCATGGCGATGACTGGATGGCGAAGTGCATCAAGATAGAGCATCCTCGAATCATTGAGCCACTGGAATGGGGCCATTGCAGATAAAAAGCACTGTCACCCCCCTTCATTGCATCTGGTAGGCTGAATTATGGCGCACCTCGACTTCAAGCGCTTATACCCCTCACAACGCCAAGGCACTCTGCATTTCAACACGGCTTGATGGGCTGATCCCAAGGCAGACTGACGCGCGAGGCAGACTGACGTCAACCTTGGAGCCCAACGACGGCGTCGCAACCTGTCGTCGACAGTTCTCCATTTCTCTTCCGCCAAACAATGGGGTCCTAAGCTTCGAGATTCGGACCCAGGAACGGCCTTCAGCAAGTCCTCCCCTTCACTCAAGTCTGAACAACGCTATATCGTCCATCGTATCTGTTTTGTCGACCACCGAAGATGGCGCTCGAGGGCCTGAGCGTCGGCGCCTCCGTTGCCGGCCTGGTATCGCTGGGCTTACAAGTCACCAGCGGTATCCTCAAGTATGTCGACGCATTTGAGAACCGCGAAGTCGAGCTTGAGTTCGTCAGACACCACAACGAAGCTCTGAATCAGACTTTACTGGCCATAGAAGCATGGTCTGACATACCGAGGGAGGTTGCTGCCGCGGTGGCCCAAAACTTGGCTTTATCCACGACGCAGCTCCGTAGTGTGGAGACTCTGCACGCTGAGCTTGCTGATTGTGACAGCCAAAGCAGGATTCCGCGTCTGAAAACCCAGATGAAGAAGTTCACATACGCATTCGACCGTTCGAAGACCCGCGAGCTTGGCGAGAGGTTGCAGAAAGCCACCAACGCTTTGCAGCTTACTCTGGGAGTCTTGAATCAGTAAGCTTTCTGTTCACTTCTCTCGTGGAGTTAGACTGGCGTTTAATGATCTGACTTATGCAAAGGCAAACTTTGAGAGGGAACTCAAATGACATTGCCGCAGTCCTGTCATCTTCTCGCAGCATCTCGTCGCAAACTACACTGATTCACTCGGAAATAGCTGCTCTTCATACGCCCCTGGCCCTCATTGATGACGGCTTACGATCGGTGCAGGGCGGTTTCAATGCCACAAATCAGCTTCTCATCTCTCATCATGACTCTCTCTCTGATCGACTCCGAGAGGATAGCGAGTTGGTACTGCGGGATGTTCAAGCAACGAGAGACCTGACACAACAGCTTATGCAACAAGAAAAAGAGAGGGCCAGGCGGGACCGCGAAATGGCTGAGACATTGACTCAGCTTGTGCGCCAAATCCAGCAGAACCACTCCCCAAGTCACAGCAATGCAGTAGCAGCGTGCTCACTAGCTGGCAAGCCGGCGTTGCTTAGAGACGTTAGCGACGCGCTCCAGCCACTGGGACATCAACGTCTTCAGCGGGCCACAATGAGCTTGCATAGTCGTTCTTCTCAGGCAGAAAATTCGACCCCAAATCCTCTTTGGCGTTATAACTCAGTAACCGGACGAGTGTGTACCTGCCCTCGCTTACCAAACAAAACGGAGAGACGAGGGTTTCGCTTGAGCCACCTTTCTCTCTCAGGTGAATGGGAAACACTTTCACATTGGTCAAACTGCCCAATGGCAAAGTTGAAGGGCAGAAAACGAGTTACACTGGGCTTCAGTTACAGGGGAATTTCTAGCATTCTAAAGAAGGCTATTCATGTCTCTGTCGCAGGGACCTATGGAGCCGGTGGCTTCAGCATCAGCCCATCCTTCACCTGCAATCCTACTATTGACGATAAAGTAGATCCTGCGTTTCGCATTCTGCATCTGCTTAGTCGTGCATACAAATTACACGAGGCGGTGGACCGAGAGCATTTCACTATCCACTGCATGGAAAAGTTGGCTGGACTTCTTGATAGCGGACAAGCGTATCCTACCGCTGTCGACGAACGAAACCAAAACTTGATGCATTATGCCGTTGTTGCCGTATGCCTCTCTGTTCGCATCAATGTTGTTTGCTTTGCAACGCTAATACGTTCGTAGTTTGGTGCAGGGGACTCATCCGAAAGAAAGGTAGAACTTATCCGTATGCTGCTCTCATACGGTGTTGAGGCATTCACTTACGATGTGGACGGTCAGTATCAAGACGTTCAAAAACTTTTTGAGAATTTAAATTAACAATAGATCTAGGATTTTCTCCATTGCTGCAACTGAGACAATGGTTGTTCAACGACGACAAGCGGGCCCAGACTCTTGTATTAAACGCCTTGATCCAGGCAAATTCCGAGAACAGACCCGTAGCCATAAGAGCTTCTTTTGTCTCCTTCTTTGACCGCTTTTTTCAGGCTACAGTTGGCGTCAAATGGTTCTATTGGAATTCTCCTAGCGTTGCAGAAGGTAAGACGAAAAGAAGACGCATGAACATTGCACATGGCCGGAATTGGGAATTATCTGACCCTATTTAGCATACGACTGCGGTCCTTTGAGCCTCGCTGTGATCAGGAACGATGTTGATGGAGTCAAAGATATTATCCATCGCGCCTCGAGTACCATTCTGGAGAGAGACGCATACAATCAAACTCCGCTTCACTTGGCTGCTTTCTTGGCAAACCCTGAGATCTTGCGAGTTCTCTTGGAAAATGCGGACCGCAGCCTTCTGAAGCAACGCGACGACTGCGATTTTACCCCACTCGAAGCCATGATGATGCAAAGTTCGAAATGCACCAGCGAACTTCACGACAAAGAAAGAGCCAACAGTTGCGTAACGGAACGCGATGGCGACGAAAAGGACGACGGGTTTAGCGAAGACGATGACAACAAAAATGACATTGACGATGATAACGAGGAAGGCAACGACCCCTTGAGTGGCCAAGAGGACATCGATAACGACAGAACAGACGACGGCGAAAAATATAACAAAAAGACTGCTATCGAATGCAATTGCGACAGATGCCTCTGTATAGATCTATACATTAATAACGACTGTGGCGTTCGGTTGCATACGTTGGCACTGGAAGAAGTAGCGCCTGCCCTGTGGGAAATCTTGGATGACGCATCCGAAAGTGCGCGGCAGAAATACATATCGTACATGGGGTTTCTGAGGGATTGCAGGGGACGAAGTCGGCCTCCAAGCTGGTATATATCTACCAGATCAGATCGCTGCGAGTCGGGGCCGAGATGGCACCTTTATGCGACAGAAGAAAATGGGGCCCAACCTACGCTTAGTGCCACCGAAGACATGAGTTGGGTCTTCAGAGAAATCTCAGATCCTCATCTCGCGACTTTATTCTATCGCCATGGTTTCCTACCACACCCTTCATGTTTAAGAAACAGGCGAGCAGGTCTAAATTTTGCTTATCTCGAGTGGCTGGTTTCTCACGGGGTCCATCTGGATTACCGATTCTGGAATGGACCCGCCGTCGTGATTGATTCTCCTACTAATGGGTTGGTTGTTGCGCATTTTGCTTCTTTTTATTTGCGGTTTGACCTCAACACTGATCTAGAGCCCACCTCTGTACAGCCAACCGATGTGCTTCGGAAGACGTTTATGGACATTCTCAATACTACCTTGCGTCAGAACTTTACAGACGGTTGTCGATGTTACTGTACAGAAAAGGAAGCAAAAGGCTGCAGTCCATTCATATGGATGATGAAAGGGGATTATCGGTTGGGAGCACGTCCTCTTGATCGCATTGTCGACGCACTGGAACGTCATTACAGTCGATGCGGCTCAAAGTTAACAGAACTCACACACAAAGCAGCAATCAGGTTCGCGACATTCAATGGCTTGGACTTGAGGCACACCTGTTGCGACGCAGTAGGCATAGTGTACCGTAGGGAGACATGGGTGGATAGGGATGACGTGGATATCATTAATGATGAGCAAGGACTCCTTCTTGAGAAGTTAGAAGAGCTGGTAGCGGAGTTTGAAAGCGAAGCAGCTCAGTACTTACAGTCAGACCCTGAGTGTAACGAGCATAGGCCGTTCTTTAAATTCTGGGGTGGGTATTGGTCAAAACGGATGAATGAAGAGATAGCAAAGCTAGAGGGGGACAATTTGACTGAAGCCGAGAGGAAAGCTGCCGAGGAGATTGGAGTTCGGTGGTGCGAGCCTCCGAAGGAAGAAAAGATTGGCAGCATGTTTGACAAGCGGCGCGATTTGCGGTACTGGCTGCAGGAGCTGGACAAAATCTCACCAGAGAACACTGATCCGTAGCTTGCAGTATCGTCGAATTAATAAGTCATCTTAGAGCTTGCAATGAGTTGACTTTCATTGGGCATGTTGCGGGAGAAGGCAAGTTCTAGTAAGAATCTCAGAACGAACCACAGAGCTCCTTAATGTGAATATTTTGCCTGGCTCATGAAGAAAAGTATGTAAAAGTTACCACAATTCTTTTTGAATCCTTTACACCAGCCTTGAGACCCAGACAGAAGATGGACACTGAGTGAGGATTGTATACTGGTGATTTGTGGGATGCCATTAGTTCAGGCAGTCTGTTTCTTCAGTATTTTCTGTGCTCAAGTTACTCCCAAATGCCCCGGCTGGTGTGGTTGTGTAGCGGCGACGACGATTGTTACTTTGGCTTCTCGATAAATCAGTACTTTCATGTACTTGGTATGACCTACGTCTACCCGAATCGCGGTCCAAAGTCGTGTCTGGCCACGATCATCTGTTGCATTGACCATTACCTACTTGGCCACAGATAGTTCCAGAATCTTGAGATCGGCAAACTCGGCAGCGACAGATTAGTAGACTAGGATTTTGTTCATCCCAAGCCATCAGGCCGAAATTCGAATGACCGCTTCAAACCCCGGGAAACCTTTCTCCTACCGCATCAGTACTAATAGGGCATGGCCCCAATGATTCTTCGAACTAAAGTCGTACCCTAAAAGCAGGGCCCGTATTATAATGACTATTCGTTGTTGGTAGTTGCAACAGAGGATGGGTTGGCATCCTAACGAACCCTGTGTATCGATAGCTGAACCGCATTGGAGTAGGGATTGCAAGTGCCGTTGTAGAGCTGCGCGTTTCAGCGTAGCTTCAAGTTAGGTAATCCACCAAAAGACGTGGATGCATTGGCTTCTGTGAAAACAAACAATATGGGGGCTGTTTTCTCCGAAACCCAGAAGACGTCCTCACTCATACTTCGAATCCTACAGAGTGAGAAGCAGTACATATAGGAGCCGCTCATGAAGTTTCTTCTAGGATACTGGGAGTACGCAAGAGACGACCTGGCTTTTCAACTAAAGCAAACCAATGCCATGCAACAACAAGTAGACCTAGGGATTCTGACAACAGTCAAGAACTACGCTTCACATTGGCGGCTCAATCTCATCAGGTACAACTGGCACCCTCAGCTGGATGCATCGTGTGGTTTCTAGGGTAAGTAGGGTAAGCAGCGGACAAGCGCATTTTTTCAGAGGGTTCATGGCTCGACACATGACTATTAGGCTAAAGTATATAAAGTAGGCATGGATGCAGGACAGACTAACAGCTAGTGCAGGTAATGCATGTGATCTTTGGCTTATGCAACTAGCAAGCTGCCCAGATGCAGGCCTTGCAGACACTGCCACAAGTGAGAAAAGACGGAGGTCGTCATTGTGCAAAGGAAACAACTTTTTTCGATACAGCCCATTGCGACCTTAACTAATCAACCAGCGATTCTGCAACAAAGCAGCAACAGAAGGGCGTTTGTCGGGATCATACTGGAAGATAGACCTGAGAAGCCGAATTATCTGCTTTTCTTCTTCGTCATCAACACCAGCTGGCTTGTGAGTATTGATGAGCTTTTCCAACGAATCATACACCATCGGTGGTCCAAGTTCACCCACGTCAAAGTCAAAATCTTCCCCATCCTCAAAGTCCTCCTCAAGATCTTCATGATCGGACACCTCCTCTCCGACTGATTCAGCTTTATCAAACTCCTGCGGCCTAGCATCGAGCCTTTCTCCTTCTGGGCCATAGTATCTCGACACCGCTGGCCATTTTCCTAGCAAATGATCTGGAAGATGCCCAAGAATCTCGGTCATTTGGATTAGGTGTTCGTCTTTTACCGCTTCGTCACTAAGCCCAAAAGGTGGAATTTGGAATAAAGCCACACCAGTGATGAGCTCATAGACAAAACAGCCAAAACTCCAGGTATCAATGCCGGTTCCAACAGGTTCGTTCAGAAGCACTTCTGGTGCGCGTAATGATGCTGGAGTAATGATATTCCTTGGTGGATCATCGCTGCGGAAAGCTGGAATTGCGTTAGTGATGAAAGACTGCTAGAGACCAAGGATATATAACCCCCTCCAAGATCTGAAAGTTTCACAACCTCATCACCGCCCGAAAGTGCATATTTTGATAGCGGGTCAGAAACCAAAAGATACCTCGGAGCCCATTTATCAGGTTTGCCGTCGATGCGCTGCACCGGATCAATACGAGATTTGTCTTCCTCCTGCATGAGCGCCTCCCGCCCGAACCGAGTGAGGTCTTGTAAGGCAAATAGTACGTTGCCGGAGTGAAGGTCACCGTGCACGACTCCGCTGCCGTGGAGAAAATGAAGACCCGAGAGCACCTGGCGCAAGATGCGTTTGGTTTTGGCTATCTCGAACCGTCGTATGGGCGGTTTGAGGGGGTCGTAGATCTCAACGGGAGCGTTGAGGACTGAAGACAGGCTTGGGCCCATGGGCTCAAACACGAAGCAGAGATGGCTACCATTCGGACCGTCGTGATAAAACGAATCCAGAAGATTGACCACATATTTTGAGCCAGGGTCTTCTGATACCCGCTGAGCAAGCAGCCGTTGAATACCTAGCTCGCAGCGCTGCCGCAAGTGCAAATACTTACCAACCCTTCCAAGCAAATCTAACCAAAGGGAGGCTATCGCCACGCCCAATTAAGCAAGTTCATACCCCTCGATTAACTCGAATACCTTAATTAATTCAGATATTTATAGATCTAACTAATAAGAGGCTATAGATCCGACTACGCCCTAGTTATTCCCTCATTCAGAAGCATACCTAGCTATTAGATCATACTACTATTACTAATATCACTATAATTACATATTTTAACAATATTCTATAAACTACCCTTAAAATACTAGTCTTTAAGCAATACTCTTAAAAATCTCGGGGATTATAGAGGGCGTTAAGGCGGTTCGAATGATATATAGAGCATTGCAATTAGCTATTAATAGCAAAAGTTTTTTATTACTTTAGATTATCTTTATTATTTTTATATATCTATATATCTCTCTACTTCAAATTAATAATATTAACCGCTACTACTACTACCTCTACTACTAATGCGTATATATTAATAGGTACCCCGCGCCTACGCATCTTAATACAGATTGCGAACGCCCTTACCGCTGCTATACCTATAGCCCCTACGATTAACAACCTGCTGCAGATCGTCGCTAGTAATAGGAAGTACATACTACAGTCGTAGTTATTAAGGAGGCGTAGCTGGGGTTGATCTAGCTAGATTTAAGATTATAGTAACTTCCTCGTTAAAGTTATATAGGGCTAGGCTAGCACCTCTTTTTGGAGTTGCTAATGATATAACGCTAAGGGGTCCCTACGGGTCTTTAGCGCTACTACTACGTCTGCTGCCTAAGAGCACTTACTTCGGTATATTAATATAAGCTTTCTATCTATATAATTTATACTCTAATAAAGCTAAAGTAGTTATAATATCTATAGGATCTCTTCTATATTAGATAAGGATTCTGATGGCCTAACGCCCCTATTATTAGCAATAGTATTAGTCTCTCCTCTATATAAAAGGGCCCGCCTCGCTAACTCGAGCATCCTAAAGGCTAAGATCACTACTCTTAAAGACCTTACTATTACTACTATTATCTCCGCTAATCTTCTATTTATCTACTTTAAGAATGCCTTCCTCTAGTAGATCTTCTAGTATTATAATATAGAGATTACTAGGGAGGTCCTATAGAGCTAGATAGCAATCCGGGACTAGCTTAATAATCTATTTTAGCGCAGAGAGGTTCTCATAAAGTTAGAACTTTATATAATAGTCTTAAAGATTTATTTATTATTTAATCTATAGTTATTACTAAATATCTACGCTTTTATAGTAGTTACTAGTTATTTTATTAATAGTAATAGCATCTTATAATCCCATCTTTTAGCCTTCTTATAATATTATAGAGACCACGGAGGCTATAGCCTCTTAGAGACCCTTATTAGCATTATCTACTAATATAATATCTAGAACCGGATCGGAGTAATAATCTCTAATAACGCTATAAATAATAACACCTGCCTTAAGGCCTTCTACTAGAGTATTAACCCCGAGATAATAGAGATGGATATAGAGGCCTAGTATATATAATACTATAGCTATATCCTCAATCTCTTAGCCCGGGCCTTCTTATTTAGCGCTAATAAAGATATATTTAACGCCGAGTCGGAGTTCTACTAGCTTATAGACTAGTATAACAACGATCTTAAGCTCTAGCGCTATATTAGGCCTATAGGCTAGCTCCGGAATATTATTAAGTTTATCCAGGCCTCGCTATAATATACTAAAAGGTTCTAGAAGGCTATAGCAGAGGTTAATAGTAACTCCGACTTCTAGATCTTCTCGGAGTCGTACTAAGAGGCCTAGCTTATACTAAATAATAATACTTAATAGAATAGTACGTATCTTATAATCTAGAGGGCTATAATAAAGAAGGCGGAGATCTAAGCTTTTATACTAGCTACTAATAATAACGAGGACGTTAAATAGCATATACCGAAAGAGGATCTACTATTAGCTAATAATGTTACGGTCAGCTATCCGACAGTAGGGTCTGCTAACAGAAGTTGGGGATTGAGACGTGGTAACAGTATACTAGGTCGTGGTCGTAGTCGTGGGCTAATAGTAAATCAGGTCTTCAGAGTCTAAGGTGATTAGTCTTAGGCTTAATAAGTATTCGCAGTAAAGGTAAGCTGAGAGTATCTATAAGGATAAATATAAAGTTAATTGCTAAAGAGCTATGGAAGTCTAACCTTAAGCCGGGCTTAGGTTATACTATATATAAGTCCTAAATAGTCCCTTATCTTGCTACTAATTGCTAATTAGGTATTATTAAGCGCTTAGTAATCGTTAGTAATCGCTTAGTAGGTCTTACTAAGCGCTTAGTAATCTATACTATCTGCTTAGTCTTATCTTATTATTATATAACTTATGCTATAGTTCTTCCGTTCCGAGTAAGTCCCTATTGTTCCCGTGATCCTGTAGTATAAATATCCTATCCTAGCCGCCTAATATCTAAGTGGGTCAGTTAACTGTTATCCTTGCATAACGGGTTATAATATCAGGTCTCCCCTCTAAAGGTCTTATCCTCAAGACCTAATATAAGTAGGTCGTTAGTCCTAGGTTAGGGATCCGTTAATCGTGCTTCCTGATTTTTCATAATGCTAATACTATATCAGGTTATATTATTAATAATCCTGCGATCTCCACGCTTTATTATTACTATTATTCTCTTAATATTGCTGAGAACGGTTTTGAAGTTATATCTTATCGTCGTTATCGTTCTAAAGGTTTATGTTGCAAAATATTACCTAGTTCGTTAGTCTATAGGGAGTATGTTGCTATAGGTAGTACTCGTCGTTCTTATGATGCTTCTAATAATACGATTTGCTAACGTAGGTCTGGTTTTGCATAGTTCTTTATTTCTTACTAACTTATTATAGTAGAATAATTAATAATAGAATCTCATCGTTTAGATAACGAGGAAGAAAGAACTAAAGAGTTATTTTAAAAGAGAATAGAGGTATTATAAAAGGCGTAGGCTAAAGTAAATAAAGTTCTTACTAAATTAGATCGTATTTATAAGGCAAAGCGGATAGTTTTTAAGAAAGGTTATAAGGAGATATTAGTAGTAGCTAAGAAAAGCGAGTTATCCGGGGATCCTTCTTCGGGGTCTCCTATAGTTCAGGAGGTATAGTTAATAGGTAGTTTTGGCGTAGTTAACCTAGATACTATTCTAGGTAACTAGAATCCTAGTACTCCGAGCTTCTTATTAGGGGAGCTTTAGTCTATTTCTAGTATTCCTAGGCGGATAAATGGTTTTCCTTATCGCAGTTAGTCTGCTTCTATTAGTAGTTTAGTAAAGCGGTGCGGGTATTTAATTTATTTATATCTAGCGTTCTTCTAGACTAGTATAATAGGTGCTAGTGTGATTTCTCGTTCTTAGTGTTATTGCTAGTAGATCGTGAGTTCGTCTTCTGCATTAGTGATATTCTTAGCTAGTTCCTATATATCTTCTTTATAACTATATCCTTTCTACTTGATGAGATATTAGTATCCCTCTAGTTCTTCTAGGTAGTTAAGGATCCATTCGACTTCGTACTCTAGTTTATTATCTTCTATAATAATGAGGTTATTTATTTATAATCCTCATAAGGCTAGTTTAAGTAATAAGATATAGAATACTAGGTGATACTTCATAGTTTCTAGGAGTTTAAGCTTATAGTTAACTAGTGAAATTACTCGTGAAATTTTAAAAGGTTCGAGTTTTTTATAGTTAAGTTTATCGCTTAGTCATTTTATTTTAATATTTCGCTATATAAGATAGGTACTATTTCCCTCTTTTAAGGTTAATCCCTCAATCCTTTATTAGTTACTAAATTATACTATTTATTATTATATAAATTCGAGTTCTTTATATACGTTTTCTTAGATATCCTTGATTTATTATACTAAGGTAATAGCTTTTACTATAGCTAGGCCTATCCGGGGTCCTCTATAGGCAGTTAGTTCAAATCTATAGTTGAGGTAGAAGGGGGATTCCTTGGTACTTTCTCTAATTACTCTGTTATAGGCGAACTAGGCTATTAGTAGTAATATAACCTAATTATCCTAGTTATAGTTAACATAGGCGCGGAGGTAGGTTTCGAGGATTTAGTTGATCCGTTCTATTTATCCGTCGGTCTGCAGGTGAAATGCAGTAAATATTGCTTGCTTAATACTAAGTTATAATATAATTAAGTTCTAAAACTTAGAGGTGAAGATCTTATCTCTATCTAATACGATTTTCTTAGGTATACTATAATTAGCAATAATATATTTAATAAAGGTATATACGCATTCTTTAGCGTTGCTTACTTCCTTATATAGGATGAAGTAAGCATACTTCGTGAGTTAGTCTATAATAATGAGAATGCTATTAAAGTATACTCCCGTAAGGGGTTCTCGAGACTTTAGTAGTTTAACGATAAAGTCGAGGGATATAGATTGCTAGGCTGTTTATAGCATAAGCAAGGGTTATAGCATGCTATATAGCTAGTATTAAGCAGGTTTGCTTTTGAGGCAGACTTCGCAGTCTCTAATTGCTTTTGCTACACGTTCTCTACTAATTATTACTCTATATTATTATTATAGTCTTTTCTAGGTTTTCGTGATTCCTTAGTAGCTATATATAGGGCGAGTATGAAACTCTATATTTGCTTTATTATCTAGTTTATTAGTCGGGCTAGTACTAGATCGTCTAGCTATTATTAAGAGTTTAGTTGCTAGCACTAGGTCTCTATTATTATTTCCTTTAAGGATTACCTAGGTTTCTTCTAGTACTAGGATATTATAGTCCGGTTAATAGCTAAGAGCGTTAGCTCTGCTATTATCTAATCCTTTATAATAGATAATTTGAAAGTTAAATTCCGATAAGAATTCTAACTATCTGATTTATTATTTATTTAATACTTTCGAGGTAGTAAAGTGCGAAAGGTTCTTATAGTCTAAGTATATAAGTACTTTATAGATAGTTCCTAAGAGTTCGGGTCTCTATTCCTTAAAGGCTTCGATAATTGCTATAAGTTCCTTATTATAGATCTAGTAGTTAAGTTCGGGTTTATAAAGTTTGCGAGAGAAGAAGGCGTATAGGTATAGTCGTCCTTCTAAGTCTTATTAGGATAGTTATGCTCTAATTATATAGTTAGATATATCTAGTTCTACTTCGAATTATTTCATTAGATCTAGAATAATTAGGACGGGTTTGCTAGCGATAAGGTCCTTGATCTTCTGAAATACTATCTATTATAGTTCTTCCTATATAAAAGGGGTATCTTTATCGCTAAGGCTAGTGAGAGCTATATTAATCTTACTATAGTCTTTAATAAATTCTTAGTAGAAGTTAATGAATCCTAGGAATCCTTAGACTTCCTTAAGATTATTAGGTACTAGCTATTCTTTAATAGCTTTAACTTTATTTTCTAATATATAGACTTTTCTAGGGGTAATAGTGAATCCGAGGTATTCTACCTTCTAGGTATAGAATTCGCTCTTTTCTAGTTCTACTAGGAGCTTAGCTTCCTAAAGAGCTTATAAAACGTGATATATATCTTCCTTATATTTCTCAAGTATTAGCGAGAAGATAAGAATATTATTAAGGTAAACTACTATATAGATATCAGCATACTTATATAAAACGTAGTTAATTATATTTTAGAAAGTTATAGGGGCGTTAGTAAGACCGAATAGCATAACGAGGTATTCGAAATATCCCTTCTATATTCTGAAGGCAGTCTTCTATTCTTCTCCTTCTTTTATTCTAATTAGGTTATAAGCTCCTTTGAGGTTAAGAGCTATAAACTAGTTAGCTTTATAGAGGAGTCGTCTTATCTTATCGATTAGTAGTAATAGGTAGCGATTTTTTATTATTATTTCATTAAGTATATAATAGTCGACGCATAGTTATAGTTTTCTATTCTTCTTTAGTATAAATAGGATTAGGCTTCCTACTAGTAATATCAAAGGTCTAATATAACCTTTCTTTAGGTTTTCTTCGAGGTATTAGTCTAGGGCTTCTATTTCTATTAGATTAAGTCTATAGATCTTATTAAATTATAATTCCTTCCCTTCCTTAAGGGGAATTTCGTAGTTAAAACTAGTATATTCAGGCAGTCCGGTCTCTAACTTAGCTATAAAGAGTTTCTTATAAACTCTATACTCTTCTAGGATAGATAGAAATAGATCGTTCTTCTATTTAAGATCTATTATTAATATAGCTTCTTTTGCCTTAAGGTAGTAGATATATTATCTTGCTGCTCCTTGCTATATCGATTTATTTAAGGCCTGATTTTGATAGTACTGCTTAGGGACTGAACTATCGTGGTCCTAATAGAGTTAGCCTTTTCTCTAATCTATCTGTAGGTTATTTATTCGTAGCTAGGGTAATCCTAGCACTATATTATATATTCCTATATTAGTAATATCTAATTAGATTCTTTCTTTCTAATCTAGATAGCTTATCTTAAGGGGCGCAGTCTTATTATAGATAGTACCTCCTTTGTATTTGAATTCTTCTCCTTCTGCTATATATAGGCGGTATAGTTATTCCTTTCCTCCCTATTATACTTTTAGCTTATTAATAGCTCGGGGGGCGATATAGTTAGCTTTAGCTCCGCTATTAATTAGCGCGAGCGTCGTTTGCTAGTTAATAGTAACTTCTAGCTCGATATTATCCTTATATCCTTATAATATCTAGTAGATAGATCTTTTATATATTACCTATTATAATCCTTCTTTAGTAAGCGAGTCTAGTTTTTTAACTACTTAAATAGTCCGGGGTAAGTAATCTATTTTCCTTCCTATCTTACCTTTATAAGGCTATTCTTATAGATCCTAACCTATAGAGGTCTAGGTCTGTTCTTTATGATTCTTTAGGTATATGCTTTTTCTTAATAGTATACCTAATACTTATCTTATTAGTATTCATCCTATTTTATTATATTATTATATTAATATCTCATAGGAAATTGCAGGCTAGGTCTGAAGATTATAAGGTTATCTTCGAATAATATTATAATCTATCTAATTATAATAGATATCGAGTAGACTTCTCGAATAGGTTCGTTATTATATCTCCTAGGGTAGAATTAGTAATTATGCTTTTCTCCTATATATTCCTTATATTTATTATAAAAGTATTAAGGCTAGAAGAGGGTTCGGTAGAGTTAGTAATTGCTTTTTAGTATGAGGTAGTCTTCTATATATAATTTAGGAACGTAGTCCCGTTCTTATTAGTTTACTAGAGTGCTATAGAAGTATTATTATTACTAGTCTCGAAATATATTTACTTCTTAATACTATAGAAGTTGCTTAGTCTTATCTTCTTGATTATTAGATTCCTCTTTAGAGCTAGAGTTATCTATACTAGAGGTATACCTATAGGTAATCTCTACCTAAGCATGTTATTAAGTAACGTTACGAGGTTCGTCCAAGTTATAAGGTAAACTTTCGTCTTCTCCGAAAGTCTAGTTACTAGTTATATTAAGAAGTTATTATTCTATTAGCAGGTCGTGCTAATATTCCGGTTCTTCGTTGGATTCTTCTTTAACTTATCTTTTAAGTTCTTAATTAATTTATTCGATCTAAGCGGGGTTTCTGCATACATTCTTTCGTCGTTCTATATATATAAGCATAGCTCTTAGTTATCTTTCCTATATAGGGTTATAAGGTTTATCTTAGATTCGTTCTAGGTATGCGAGTTTAGCTAACTAAAGGCGTGCGAGTTTTCGTTTATTATCGTCTTTTAGTTCCTAGTTATATATAGTAGATAATATGCTAGCGGGTTTAGGTTATTAGATCTATAGCATCTCGTTTAGCTATTCTCTAGGCTTTCTTACTATTTTGCTATTATTAATATATATTATTACTAGAGTCTTAGGTTGAATATCTGAGGCGGTTACGTTATATCTAGATCGTCCGGAGTTATTATCCCTTAGGTAATAACCTGATATTTCTTTATCTTCGAGATAGATCCGATAGTTGTTATCATAGCACCCGGTCTATAATAGCGATATATAGGGGGCTTTGGAGATCGTGTTAACTTATTGTGGTCTCTCTATCACGGGCTTCTAAAGAAGTTTCTTAGGTTATATGCAGTCTTTAGTAATATAACCTTATTTATTGCAGTTCTAATATTTAGGGTTCTAGGGCTTCTTATCGTTAGGCTTAGTTATTATGCTAAGATCTATAGGTCTGCTATGTTATCTATAGGTAATGCTTTATCGGGTGTTATTCTAGTTATTACAGGGCTTGTTATCGTTCCGTTAACTATTAAACTTATGTTAAGGCTGCTACTAGTATTTATATCCTGAATTAGGTCCTTATTATTTCTCGCCTTTTTCTTTATAGCGTTCGAATAACTAGTTATTAATCTTAATCGCAAGCTCGGCATACTAAAGGAAGTTATTAGGGTAGTTAACCTTAATAATCTCGTCTTTGACTTTATCCTTAAGTCCTTAGTAAAACATAAAGATCTTAGTTTCCTTAGTAAGGTCGAGTTAAATACTTAGTTATCTAAAGGTAGTAGCGAATTCTTTAGCAGATTTAGTTTATTAGAGTTATAATAGTTCGCATTTAGCTTATCGCTTCTTATCGGGGTCCTAGAAGAGCGAGCAGAGAGTATCTTCAAATCCTTAGAAACTACTATAGATATCGCGAGTTTCTATAGAGCATTTATCTAGGGTTTTATATTTGAGAAATTCTTCTTAGATAGGTTTAAACTATTTAAGGGCTCGTTCTCTAAAGTAGGTAGCTATATAGACTACCTTTTCGGTTTAATTAGTGAAATCGCTATAATAGAAGTTCTAATAGTTCTTAACTTAGATTAGGAATCCTTTGAGATATCTAGGGGTATTATTATAGGTTATTAGAGGACTAAGCTTAAGCTTCTATTATCCTCCGGTAGGGGTTATAATAATATTAGTAGTAGTGCGTAGGGTTCTGATTTTATTCTAAAGTTCCTCGATATTAGCGTTGCTATTCTATCCTCTTAGGTAGATAACTTCGTTCTCTAGATCTATAATATACTAAGGGCTATTTCCTAGTTATTATATTATTCTCTTAAGGCTTTAAAGCTCTATAGCGGTTTCGTTATATATAGTCTAGATCTTAGCGATATTATTATCTCCTTTCTTAACTCTAGTTCGGAGTTGGTTATAGGTATCTTTCTTTAGGGTTACCTCGTTATTAGAGTCTATAGCTATAGGGGCTCCTTTAAGTTCTTTAGCTAGGTTTCGGACTAGTTACTATAAAGAAGAGGAGGTTCTAGGAGTAGGTAACTTAGCAGAAGCGCGAGAAGATATCCTATTTATACTATTTAGTAATCTTAATAGTTAACTTATTAAATAGGAGTAATTAAAGTATTATAGTTAGCTATCTAATAGTAGGGTCTGCTAATAGAAGTTAGGGATTGAGACGTGGTAATAGTATACTAGGTCGTGGTTATAGTTGTGGGCTAATAGTAGATTAGGTCTTCAGAGTCTAAGGTAATTAGTCTTAGGCTTAATAAGTATTCGTAGTAAAGGTAAGCTAAGAGTATCCGTGAGGATAAATATAAAGTTAATTGCTAAAGAGCTATGGAAGTCTAACCTTAAGCCGGGCTTAAGTTATACTATATATAAGTCCTGAATAGTCCCTTATCCTGCTGCTAATTGCTAATTAGGTACTATTGAGCGCTTAGTAATTATTAGTAATCGCTTAGTAGGTCTTACTAAGCGCTTAGTGATCTATACTATCTGCTTAGTCTTATCTTATCGTTACGTGACTTATGCTATAGTTCTTCCGTTCCGAGTGAGTCCCTATTGTTCCCGTGATCCTGTAGTATAAATATCCTGTCCTAGCCGCCTAATGTCCAAGTGGGTCGGTCAACTGTTATCCTTGCATAACGGGTCGTAACAAATAACTAGAAGGTTCTTACTAAGATAGGCATAATCCTTAAGCCCTTTTATCGCTAGATAAAGCGGTATAAGGGATAGGGCGTTAGCAATAGGCATAGCTAACTCTAGGAGGTTACAATAGGTATAGAATACCTTCTCTCGCACCTCATCGACTAGAAGGAGTATTATAACTTCACGATCTCACCTCTAGTTAATAATAATAATTAGGGCGAATCCTAGTAGTTATAGAACTCTTAGAGGTAGTTAGGATACCTACGTTATTATTAGTATAACGCCCGTGCCCTGCCTCGGTATATATAAGAAGACTAGGCATCGCTAGCCTCACGATCTACCTCTCGATTCGATACTCTCAATAAGAGATAGCAGACCTTCCTCTATAGCAATATTAAATAAGCGTAGCAGAAGCTCTAGTTATATTATAATAAGTTAGGGGCGTCGCTACTATTTTCTAGTATAATTATTCTATATCTATTATATAGTATATTATACTTAAGAGATATATAGAGCAACGACTACTAGCGAGAGTAGGTTAATAAAGCTCTCTTAGGCCTTATAGACTACTTCAATAAGTAGTATTATTAACCTAGCGCTGATGAGAGTCTTCTAGCTAGCTCGCTAGATAGTATACAGGCCGGGTTACTCCTAGTTAATCCTAGGGCCTGGGATAAGGACTATTACTTCTAGCAATAGGTTAATAGCTACTACTAGCAGCTGCTGCTCTAGATAGATAAGCTCGATCTCTACCTCCGTTAGCCTCTAGAGGCTATAGCGGATCCTATATATTAGTAGAGAGAGCATACGGATACCTACCTAGACCTATCCTAGCTTGCTATTAATATCTTCGCTATGCTAGCGATAGCAGCAGACTACGAGAGGGCGTTTAGTACTACTAAGTTAAGCCTCACTTCATAGAGGCTTGTAATAATACTACCTACTATAGAGACTCTCTAACTAACGAAAAACTAGCTAAAGAGGGGGGTTATAATGCATTAGAATAGCTTCGGGCTACTGGGATTATTATAAGCCTTATTATAACGTAGTTTTAGGTAGTAATTGAATTATTATACTTATAATACAGCTAATTAATTAAACCCTCGTGAAAAAATCTCATTAATAGCAAGTTTGGGGGTCCGATTTGCTTTGATTGCACTTGCGGCAGCGCTGCTAGCTCGTTCGGTCTCCGCCGCTTTGATACTTCAATTTTCAACGCAACATAGCGGCTAGCGCTGGACGCATTTCCGTTAGACGCCGTATCCAATACAAGAAGCATGGTAGTAATACTCACTTTTGATCATGGGCAAGCCAGACCGTGCTAAATGATCCATTTCCAAGCTTCCGAATGACTTCATACCGGCTGTTGAAAACATCGCCGAGATGAACTGGGTGAAACCCACCAGGATGGTAGGATTCTGCCCACTCGCAAGGGGTGCCGGTCTGCTGGAATCTGAAATTTCTTTCCGAGGTTGGATCCCTCGAGGAAGGTGTTGGCGGCGGCGAAGACATAGCGGCCCTTCAGCGGGTTGGTCGTCGTCGAGATGCTAGGTATAGAAGGAGGAAATTTGTTTCAAAGCTTGGCGTAGGCGCGACGCTGATTTGAGTGCGAACATGAAAAGTGTGCTTGTGAATCATTTGCAGCGCGACGCGGGGCGAACAGATGATGAAGGAGAAACGAACTGGAAATAGATGCATTGGGTTGATGCCGCGCGGTAAGTCTTTTTGGTTGGAAGAAGCATTGCCTGACCCCATTTATCGCCGCTCTATACTTCCACAGTAGCATTGTCCTAGGCGCTTAAGGTACGTACTGACATAGTAAGGTATCGACAGCGCCGTTGGTTCGGTCCTCCAAACAGGGGTCAGTCAAAGCCTCAATCAGTTCACCAACCACGACATGTGACCAACGAGTTCCCAACTAGGAACCAATCAACGGAAGACCTCCGTGATTCATCACTTGGAAGTTGCTGAAGATTAGATCTAAGACTTTTTACACTTCAGCTAACAGCCAATCCCTGCGTCGAATATTGGGTCGCCCTAACTGCCGCCGGCCTCCAACAGACCCCCGCCCCAGTTATCGGGTTGCTCGATTGAAACCAACATATCTGTGATGACGGACGGAGATGTTCTGAATTAGACCAAATGAATATGATATTTATTTAGTCCGCCCGTAGAACCAGAATAAGGGTGTGATCGGCTCGCCCGGTACGGTCCACGGTACGGTCCACGGTATAGATAATGCCTCAAAAATTCCTTTTACTAGGCGCTATACCTCTTTAAGTAGTATTTTTAGCTGCTAACGTTAGTATCGATCCTAGGCCGTAGAATCTGAGAATTATATAAATCTTAGTATATATACCCCCTATTAAACCCCTCACGAGCCTCGAATTTTCTGCTATAGACCGTACTATTACTAAAAAGCTAAGGGGGTCCTCTAGAGGACCCCTTAAGAGTTACTATATAGTATAGCGAATCTTTAGTAGACGACGATAGCGGATAATAGCGAGGCTAACGAGGCTAACGATGCTATTATAATAGTAATAGCAGTAGCAATAGCCTCTATAGTCGTAGCCTCGAATAGCAATCGGATTATTCCTACCTCGGAGAAGTTAGTTATGCACCCGGGAGGGCTAATAGCAGCAAGGAGGTTTTATTAGTACCTATTAAGAGGCTCGAATCGACGCTTTTACGCCTTATTTCATATAGGTTAGTATTAGTTTAGAGTTCTCATAAGATAGCTATAGAAATATACCCCCCTCGAAGAGTTATATTACCTTTTATTTAAGCAGAAGGTGCTAATCTTTCTATTTATACTTATAATAAGTAGCGCTTAATATCTCATAGCCTACTTCTTTTAGATCAGCTAATTAACGGTCTCTATAGTATTTAACGAGGTCCTGCTATACTTTATAGATCTCTACGAAGCGTATATACGCCTAGCGGAGGAGGGGGAGGTCTCTATTAATATCGAAAAAAACCCTAAACGCGAAAATTTCACTAGATATATTAGCGCTATTAATAGCACGCTTATTAGCGCGTTTATACTAGAGGGAGATAAATAGAGGAAGTAGAGGAGTTAAAAGGGTAATATCGAGCAGAACGTATTTATAGCAATACGGTTTGATAGCAGCTTCTTATATATACTGTGAGGGCTATAGCCTACAAAAGGCCGGGCTGGGGAAGGAAAGAGCAGTAGTAACGTAGGGGGTAGTTGTATTATAGAAGATAAGTTTGCCCTTCTAGCTACTTATGTATACAGAGCCCCTTTTTAGGGCTCGGCTCGGCTCGGCTGACTAATGCGGTTGAACCTCGGCAGAGGCCCGGCGCTGGTTCGGCGCCGGCTCAGCGCTGTAATCCTAATCCCTTATAATTGCCCCCCCTCTAGAGGGCTTGGTCTCCAAGTCCGATAATCCATAAAACTCTATAAAACTCCTGCCTGCGCGGGGATTCGAACCCTCTCGTTACTACGGCTTCGCTGGAGGCCCCCCGGGTACTCGGCGGTCTGTTGTCTTCGTACGCCTGCGCGGGGATTCGAACCCTCTGTAGTGCGGTCTCCGGGCCTTCGGGTCTTTCACCTAGTTACTATAGCTTCCACCCGGCTTCAGGCTTTTCCCTATAGCTAGCAGGCTTTATATGCCTACGCGGGGATTCGAACCCTCTATAGTGCGGTTTCTAGGCCTTCGGGTCTTTCACCTAGTTACTATAGCTTCCGCCCGGCTTCAGGCTTTTCCCTGCAGCTAGCGGGCTTTATATACCTATACGGGGATTCGAACCCTCTATAGTGCGGTCTCCAGGCCTTCGGGTCTTTTACCTAGTTACTGCAGCTTCCGCCTGGCTTCGGGCTTTTCCCTATAGCTAGCGGGCTTTGCCTACCGATCCCCGAGGACTTAGTAGTAATTTACTTATCCTCTGATATATATAGCTTAAAAACGCTATCCTCTGCGATCCGTATACCTCTCCTAGGGGCTATTATAATAGCTTTAATACTTATGCAGGAGCCGCCTAGGTCCGCCGAGGGCCTAGCAACCAGTTCGTAGAAATAGCACTAATTAGTAGGGTAGCCCTTCTTATAGCACTCTTTATACTATAGGTCAGCCTAGTAGTTAGCTTTATAGTAGTTAGTCCTGCTATACTTTTAGCATATACCGCCCGGGGTATCGGGGCTGCTATAGTTAAAACGAGCCCTCTTCGGGGCGGGCTCGTTAGTAGCTATTCGTACTAGTAGCGCTATAGGCTCCGCAAACTGCTCCGGGTATATATCCTATAGCTACTCTATAGTAGTAGCTATAGCGCGTAGCTGCTATATATTAAATTTCTAGCGTTCGAGGCCTTGCTAAAGCCGGGGTAAAAGCTAGAAGTAAAAAGTAAGGGCTTAGGCCTGGGACTCTTCGAAGTCCGGGGTTCTAAGGGCCTAGTAGATTGCTAACTACTTAGCGAAGAACTAGAGAGGCTATTAGCTAGGTTCCTGCTAAAGGTTATCGAGGAGGCTATATAGCTAGCACTCCTATAGTCCGGGGTTAATATATTCTTAGTAGATAAATATAGAGAAGTTAGCTTATACTAGATTAGTAAGGCTAGCGTAGTAGTAGCGCTACTATATCTATAACCTAGTAGTTACCCTTATAAGTACCTACTAAATCCTCTATAGCTTAGAGGCTCCGGGCTAGAGGTTATTACTATCTTTTATAGCTATTAGCTAATTATAGGTTTAGGCTAGCGTACTATCTTTAGCAAGGGTTCCGCAAGCGTACACCGGAGGGCGTTCGTATTTGCAGGCCTGGGTCTCGGTCTCAGGGATCTTAGAGACCAGCATAGGGCGCGCGGATAGGGCCCGAATAAGCGCGTCGTTCTAGTCGGCTTAGCGCTGAATAGTTATAATAAGCTTAGCAATAAGGGCTGCATCGGGGCCTATAGTAGCTAGAGGGGTTTTAGAAGCAAAATTTTCACTTAGCTTATCGGGCGCGGAGGCGCTAGCAACGCCTTAGCAGAGGCCTGATCTCATATTACTACTCATTCCGGAGCTAGCTGCTTATATAATTAGGTAGAACTTATCTAATTATAAGGGTTATAGCCTATAAAAGGCCGGGCTGGGGAAGGAAAGAGTAGTAGTAATATAGGGGGTAGTTATATTATAGAAGATAAGTTTACCCTTCTAGCTACTTATACGTATAGAGCCCCTTTTTAGGGCTCGGCTCAGCTCAGCTGACTAATGCGGTTGAACCTCGGCGGAGGCCCGGCGCCGGTTCGGCGCCGGCTCGGCGCCGTAATCCTAATCCCTTACATATACTTACTAGCGCTAAGGGGTTAATTTATAATACCTAGCTTATAATTTTCATATTTAACCGGGGTTTTGCTATGCTAAAGGGAAGATATTTTCTTAGCGATATAGGATTCAGAGGTTATAATAGGCTTATAATCCTATATTATAGAACTCGTTACTATCTATAAGATTAGAGGGATGCCGATAAACCTCTAGAAATAGCTAAAGAGCTATATAATCTCCGCTATAGCTAGCTTCGCATTATTATTAAGTAGGTATTTAGTCGGTTAAAAAAGAAGTAGAAGATTATTCGATCTATAGCGCTAGAGTACGAGTTTCGTAACTAGATAGCTATTATATATATAGTAACTAGTGTTACGACCCGTAAGCAAGGATAACAACCGAACGACCCACTTAGGCGTCAAACGACTAGGATAGGACATTTATACTACAGAACCACGGGAATAATAGGGACTTACTCAGGAACGGAAGAACTATAGTATAGGTTATATAATGATAAGATAATAATTATATTAGATCGAAATAATCTAATATAACTTAGGGGCTAAACGATTATTCTGGATCAAAATGATTAAGACCGACCTAAGGTATAAAGGTATATATTCAGAATTAGACTTATATATAGTATAACCTAAGCCTAGCTTATAGCCAGACTTCTATAGCTCTTTAGCAATTAACTTTATATTTATCCTCACGGATACTCTTAGCTTACCTTTACTACGAATTACTTATTAAGCCTAAGACTAATCACCTTAGACTCTGAAGACCTGATCTACTATTAGCCTATAACTACGACCACGACCTAGTATACTATTACTATATCTCAACCCCTAACTTCTATTAGTAGACCCTACTATCGGATAGCTAATTATAATACTTTAATTACTCCTATTTAGTAAGTTAACTATTGAGACTACTAAATAGTATAGATAAGATATCTTCTCGCGCTTCTGCTAAGTTACCTACTCCTAGAACCTCCTCTTCTTTATAATAACTAGTCCGAAACCTAGCTAAAGAACTTAAAGGAGCCCCTATAGCTATAGACTCTGATAATAAAGTAACCCTAAAGAAAGATACTTATAACTAACTCCGAACTAGAGTTAAGAAAGGAGATAATAATATTACTAAGATCTAGACTATATATAATAAAACTGCTATAGAGCTTCAAAGCCTTAAGAGAATAATATAGCAACTAGGAAATAGCCCTTAGCATATTATAGATCTAGAGAACGAAGTTATCTATCTAAGAGGATAAAATAGCAATACTAATATCGAGGAACTTCAGAACGAAATCAGAACCCTATATACTGCTGCTAATATTATTACGACCCCTACTAGAGGATAATAGAAGCTTAAGCTTAGTTCCCTAATAACCTATAATAATACCCCTGGATATCTCAAAGGATTCCTAATTTAAGTTAAGAACTATTAGAATTTCTACTATAGCGATTTCACTAATTAAACCGAAAAAGTAGTTTATATAGCTACCTACCTCAGAGGACGAGCCTTCAAATAGTTTAAACCTATCTAAGAAGAATTCCTTAAGTATAAAACCCTAGATAAATACTCTATAGAAACTCATAATATCTATAGCAGTTTCTAAGGATTTGAAGATACTCTCCGCTCGCTCTTCTAGGACCCCGATAAGAAATAATAAGCTAAATGCGAACTATTGCAACTTCGATAAACCAAATCTACTAAAGAATTTGCTACTATTTTTAGATAACTAAGTATCTAACTCAACCTTACTAAGGAAACTAAGATCTTTATATTCTACTAAGGACTTAAGGACGAAGTTAAAGATGAGATTATTAAGATTAACCGCCCCAATAACTTCCTCTAGTATGCTGAACTTGCGATTAAGATTAATAATTAGTTATTCGAACGCTACAAGGAGAAAGGCGAGAAACGATAAGGACCTAACTCAGGATGCAAGTACTAGTAGCAGCCTTAACATAAGTTTAATAATAGGCCCCGTAATAACTAGAATAATACCCGATAAAGTACTGCCTATAGATAATATAGCGGACCTATAGATCTTAGCATAATAACTAAGCCTAGCGATAAGAAACCCTAGAACCCCAAATGCTAGAACTGCAATAAATAAGGTCACGTCGCTAAAGACTATATATAACCTAAGAAGCTTCCTTAGAAGCCTATAATAGAGAGGCTACGATAAGTTAACACGATCTCTAAAGCCCCCTATATATTGCTATTATAGACCGGGTGCTATAACGATAACTATCGAATCTATCTCGAAGATAAAGAAATATTAGGTTACTACCTAAGGGATAATAACTCCGGATGATCCGGATATAATATAACTATCTCGGATACTCGACCTAAGACTCTAGCAATAATATATATTAATAATAGCAAAATAGTAAGAAGGCCTAGAGAATAGCCTAACGAAAAGCTACTAATCTAATAACCTAAAACCGCTAGTATATTATCTACTATATATAACTAGGAACTAGAAGATAATAATAAACGAAAACTCGCATAACTTTAGTTAGCCGAACTCGCATACCTGGAACGAATCTAAGACAAACCTTATAACCCTATATAGGAAAGATAACTAAGAGTTATACTTATATATATAGAATAATAAAAGAATATATATAGAAACCCTGCTTAGATCGAATAAATTAATTAAGAACTCGAAAGATAAGTTAAAGAAGAATCTAGTAAAGAACCGGAATATTAGCACGACTTGCTAATAGAATAATAACTTCTTAGTATAACTAGTAACTAGACTTTTAGAGAGGGCGAAAGTTCACCTTATAACTCGGATAAACCTCGTAACGTTACTTAATAATATACTTAGGCAGAGATTACCTATAGGTACGCCCCTAGTATAAATAACTCTAGCTCTAAAGAGGAATCTAATAATCAAGAAGATAAGACTAAGTAACTTCTATAGTATTAAGAAGTAAATATATTTCAAGACTAGTAATAATAATATTTCTATAGCACTCTAGCAAACTAATAAGAACGGGATTACGTTCCTAAATTATATATAGAAGACTACCTCATACTAAGAAACGACTACTAACTCTATTAAACCCTCTTCTAGCCTTAATATTTTTATAATAAGTATAAAGAATATATAGGAGAAAAGCATAATTATTAATTCTACCCTAGAAGATATATTAATAAACCTATTCGGGAAGTCTACTTAATATCTATTATAATTAGATAGACTATAATATTATTTAAAGATAACCTTATAATCTTCAGACCTAGCCTGCGATTCCCTATAAGATATTAATATAACGATATAATAAAATAGGATGAATATTAATAAGATAAGTATTAAATATATTATTAAGAAAAAGCATATACCTAGAGAATCGTAAAGAACAGACCTAGACCTCTATAAGTTAGAATCTATAGAAATAGCTTTATAAAGGCAAGACGGGAAGGAAAATAGATTACTTACCCCGGACTACTTAAGTAGTTAAAAAACTAGACTTACCTACTAAAGAAGGATTATAATAGGTAATATATAAAAGATCTATCTACTAGATATTATAAGGATATAAGGATAATATCGAACTAGAAGTTACTATTAACTAGCAAACAACGCTCGTACTAATCGATAGCGGAGCTAAAGCTAACTATATTACCCCCTAAGCTATTAATAGGCTAAAAGTATAATAGGGAGGAAAGGAATAACTATACTACCTATATATAGCAGAAGGAGAAGAATTCAAGTACGAAGGAGGTACTATCTATAACGAGACTACGCCCCTTAAGATAAGCTATCTAGGTTAAAAAGAAAGAATCTAATTAGATATTACTAATATAGGAATATATAATATAGTGCTAGGACTACCCTAGCTATAAATAAATAACCTATAGATAGATTAGAGAAAAGGCTAACTCTATTGGGACTACGACGGTTTAATCCCTAAGTAGCTCTATTAAAATCAGGCCTTAAACGAATCGATATAACAAGGAGTAGTAAAACGATATATCTATTACCTTAAGGCAAAAGAAGCTATACTAATAATAGATCTCAAATAGATAAACGATCTATTTCTATCTATCCTAGAAGAGTATAGAGTTTATAAGAAACTCTTTATAGCTAAGTTAGAAACCGGACTACCCGAATATACTAGTTTTAACTACGAAATTTCCCTTAAGGAAGGGAAGGAACTACGATTTAATAAGATCTATAGACTTAATCTAATAGAAATAGAAGCCCTAGATTAATACCTCGAAGAAAACCTAAAAAAAGGTTATATTAAACCTTCGATATTACTAGCAGGAAGCCTAATCCTATTTATACTAAAGAAGAATAGGAAACTATAACTATGCGTCGACTATTATATACTTAACGAAATAATAATAAAAAATCGCTACTTACTACTACTAATCGACGAGATAAGACGACTCCTCTATAAAGCTAACTAGTTTATAGCTCTTAACCTCAAAGGAGCTTATAACCTAATTAGAATAAAAGAAGGAGAAGAATAGAAGACTGCCTTCAGAATATAGAAGGGATATTTCAAATACCTCGTTATACTATTCGGTCTTACTAACACCCCTATAACTTTCTAAAATATAATTAACTACGTTTTATATAAATATGCCGATATCTATATAGTAGTTTACCTTAATAATATTCTTATCTTCTTGCTAATACTTAAGAAATATAAGGAAGATATATATCACGTTTTATAAGCTCTTTAGGAAGCTAAGCTCCTAGTAGAACTAGAAAAGAGCGAATTCTATACCTAGAAGGTAGAATACCTCGGATTTACTATTACCCCTAGAAAAGTCTATATATTAGAAAATAAAGTTAAAGCTATTAAAGAATAGCTAGTACCTAATAATCTTAAGGAAGTCTAAGGATTCCTAGGATTCGTTAACTTCTACTAAAAATTTATTAAAGACTATAGCAAGATTAATATAGCTCTTACTAGCTTTAGCTATAAAGATACCCCTTTTATATAGGAAGAACTATAATAGATAGCATTTTAGAAGATTAAGGACCTTACTGCTAATAAACCCGTCCTAATTATTCTAGATCTAACGAAATAATTTGAAGTAGAACTAGATATATCCGATTATATAATTAGAGTATAACTATTCTAACGAGACTTAGAAGGATAACTATACCTATATACCTTCTTCTCTCGCAAACTTCATAGACCCGAACTTAACTACTAAATCTATAATAAGGAACTTATAGTAATTATTAAAGCCTTTAAGGAATAGAGACCCGAACTCTTAGGAACTATCTATAAAGTACTTATATACTTAGACCATAAGAACCTTTCGCACTTCACTACCTCGAAAGTATTAAATAAATAATAAGTTAGATAGTTAGAATTCTTATTAGAGTTTAATTTTCGGATTATCTACTATAAAGGATTAGATAATAGCAGAGCTAACGCTCTTAGCTAACAACTAGACTATAATATCCTAGTACTAGAAGAAACCTAGGTAATCCTCAAAAGAAATAATAATAGAGACCTTATACTAGTAACTAAACTCTTGATAATAGCTAGATAATCTAGTACTAGCCTGACTAGTGAACTAGATAATAAAGTAATTATAGAGTTTTATGCTCGCCCTGCATATAGCTACTAAGGAATCATAAAAACCTGGAAATAACTATAATAACGATATAGAGGAACGATTAGTAGAGAACGAGTAGCAAAAGCAATTAGAGACTATGAAGTCTGCCTTAAAAGCAAACCTACTCGATACTAGCTATATAGTATACTATAACCTCTACCTATGCTATAAGCAGCCTAGCAATCTATATCCCTCGACTTTATTATTAAACTACTAAAGTCTCGAGAACCCCTTATAGAAGTATACTTTGATAGCATCCTTGTTATTATAGACCGACTTATGAAGTACGCCTACTTCATCCCGTATAAGGAAGCAAGCAACGCTGAAGAATATATATATACCTTTATTAAGTATATTATTGCTAATTATAATATACCTAAGGAAATCGTATTAGATAGAGATAAGATCTTCACCTCTAAGTTTTAGAACTTAATTATATTATAACTTAGTATAAAGCAAGTAATATCTACTGCTTTTTACCTGCAGACCGACGGATAAATAGAATAAATTAACTAAATCCTTAAAACCTACCTCCGCGCTTATATTAATTATAATTAAGATAATTAGGTTATACTACTCCTAGTCGCCTAATTCATATATAATAGCGTAATTAGAGAAAGTACTAAGGAGTCCCCCTTCTATCTTAACTATAGATTCGAACCTACTACCTATAGAGAACCCCGGATAAGTCTAGCTATAGTAAAAGCTATCGCCTTAGTATAATAAATCAAGGATATCTAAGAAAACGTATATAAAGAACTCGAATTTATATAATAACGAATAGCACGGTTTAGTAATTAATAAAGGATTAAGGGACTAACCTTAAAAGAGGGAGATAGCGCTTACCTTATATAGCGAAATATTAAAATAAAACGACTAAGCAATAAACTTAATTATAAAAAACTTAGACCTTTTAAAATTTCATAAGTAATTTCACTAGTTAACTATAAGCTTAAACTCCTAGAAACTATGAAATATCACCTAGTATTCTATATCTCACTACTCAAACTAGCCCTATGAGGATTATAAATAAATAACCTCATTATTATAGAAGATAACGAACTAGAGTATGAAGTTAAACGGATCCTCGACTACTTAGAAGAACTAGATTGATACTAATATCTCATTAAGTAGAAAGGATATAGTTATGAAGATAATATATAGGAACTAGCTAAGAATATTACTAATACAAAAGACGAACTTGCGATATACTAGCAGTAATATCAAGGATGAAAAGTAATGCTAGCGGTATTAATAATACCACTTCCAATAAAAACCAATAGCTACCCACGAATAAGATACCCTTATCGCTTCACTAAGCTACCGATAGAAGTAGATAGACTACAACAAGGAAAACTATTTATTCGGTTAGAAACACCCGAAGCCTATTAAGAAACCTCGGAAGAACTAACGTTTAGAGGGATACCTAAGTCTATAACCCCAGTACCTAGAGAGGACTAAGTCGACTTATTAGGAGCACCCTATAACAATAGATCCTCTACTACCCGGGACTCCTATACTTTAAGAGCACGCTCCTCCGCTTCCTATTTATTAATAGATTGCATTCTATAATAGATTAAATCCGAACTACGCTCCTTTAGGAACCTTTTTTGCCTATAAATATAGGATAAACGACTTAAAGCTGCAGCTAGTTAAGTCTATAAAGTTTCTAATGCCTCCTTAGCTTCTTCTTCTTCTCGCTCTACCTTCTTCTGCTCTTTAAAGTAACGATTTACTATAATAAGTTAGCCGCTGCTAAAAGAATGCATATTAACTACTTATAAGCATTCGCTACGTTACTACTATTGCAGTTTGAAAAACCATATTTAATATACTCACTATAACGCTTCGAGTTAGTGAGGTCTATCTTATATACTCGGTTATGCTAGAAATAAGGAGAACATAGCATAACGTTATAACTACGATATCTAATAAGATCACTAAGGACCTGATGATTGCAACGAACTTGGGCGCGACGAGCTCCATACGAATCAGATTTTTCAATATGATTTAATATAATATTAGTATTATGGAAAATTAGGAAGCATAATTAACGGATCCCTAACCTAGGACTAACGACCTACTTATATTAGGTCTTGAGGATAAGACCTTTGGAGAGGGGACCTGATATTATAACCCGTAAGCAAGGATAACAACTGAATAACCTACTTAGGCGTTAAATGACTAGGATAGGATATTTATACTATAGGACTATAGGAATAATAGGGACTTACTTAGGAACAGAAGAACTATAGTATAAGTTATATAACGATAAGATAATGATTATTTTAGATCGAAATAATCTAGTATAACTTAGGGGCTAAATAATTATTCTGGATCAAAATGATTAAGACTGACCTAAGGTATAAAGGTATATATTTAGAATTAGACTTATATATAGTATAACCTGAGCCTAGCTTATAGCTAGACTTCCATAGCTCTTTAGCAATTAACTTTATATTTATCCTCACGGATACTCTCAGCTTACCTTCACTACGAATTACTTATTAAGCCTAAGACTGATCACCTTAGACTCTGAAGACCTGATCTACTATTAGCCCATGACTACGACCACGACCTAGTATACTATTACTACGTCTCAACCCCTAACTTCTGTTAGCAGACCCTATTGTCGGATAGCTGACCGTAATAACTAGCCTCTATAACTTCCTAATTCGGCATACAGAGGATAAACAAAAAGCAAACGATAACGACTTCAATAACGCAGAGGAGGTTAAAAAATTCAAATAGAGAGCTAGCGAAAGGTATAGAGGTTATATAGTTACTAAAATCCGAGCCTAAATAGCAGAGTTAATATAGGAGGAGTAGAAAGCATATTAATAGTAGAGAGGGTATATTTTTTACTATTATCCCAGGCTGCCTCGTAGAGGTAAAAAATAACTACTATTACTACTTCAAGATCCTCGAAATATATACCCTTTTTACTATATCGCTAGGCAACCTATTCTATAGTACTGCTTCTAATACTACTAAGTTAGCTAGCTTTTTACCTAGGTTATTAAAAACAATAATAAAGTCGTCTAGGGATAACTTATCCTCGAATCGAGCGAGGTCCGCCTAGGCCTTCTCTATAGCTACCTCGTTATTAATAACCTCCTCCGACTTTAACTTCCTACCTATAACTAACTAGCTAAATAATTAGAGAGACTTGCTAATATATATATTACCCTTACCTATAGATAGTATTTTACCCCTCTTTACTACTAGTAGTAGAGATTTTTTAATACTAACTACCTTAGAGTTTTTTCGCCTTAGCATAGAGGAGGCTATTAATAACCTACTACGCGGGGTAGGGCTAGTAGTATAACCTCCTCCTCTATATATTTAACTCTATAACCAAGAGGGTAGTTATAGTAGGTTATTATTAGCAAAAGGGTTATTATTATTATTATTATTATTATCCGCTTCGTTATCCTCTACGTTAGAGCTAGAAGAATCTTCTACTATAAATATATCTTAAGCTATACGGATCTTATTACTAATACCTATCCTATTATCCCAGATCTCGCGATATAAGTTAGAGTTGCCTAAACCCTTCTCGAATACCTATTTAGATTTAGGGTTATTAGTAAGGAAGGAAGCCTGCGCATCGGAGTTATAGAGGACTTATCCTTCCTTATTAGGTTTATTACCTAACCTAAATGCTATTAATAACTATATATTATATCTCTTCTTTTTAGTATTATATTTATTTAGTAGTTAGGAGGGCGTAATTATTATCCGAAACTAGGCCTCGTTATTAATCTTTTTTGCTAACTCTTCCTATAGAGGCTTATAAGCTATAGCCTTCTTAATATTTAGTCGCTTCTCTCAAAATATAATAGCAAGTTCTTCTATAAACCTCGTAATACTATTAGCCTTCTATATTACCCGGGATCTTTTCTCACCTATTTAGGGCCTTTTAGCATTTTTTAATAATACTAGTAATACCGATTAGGAAGGGGCTTTATTAATAGGTAAGAGATCGTTATTATAGGAGGGTAACCTCGAGGCTAGTCGTTTTTAACTTAGGGTAAGTAATATATCGCGGGCGGATTCGGAGCGGTCCTTAATAATAGGTAGGGCAATAATAATACCCTCTTAGACCTCAATCCCTTCATCTCCTTACTAGTTACTTATTAACTAGGCTATTTTTAGTAGTATTAGGGGGGGTATTAGGGGTATTACTAAAGTCTTCTTCTTCGTGAGGTTAGTTAATAATAGCCTTATATCCTTGCTATTAATAACGATAGGAAAAAAAACTAACTAAGGATAGGGATAATCTAGGCAAGCGGTAAGCTATCGTCTCAGGCCGCTATATAATATAGGTTATATATATACTTCAGCTAAATTCATAAGGAGTAGGCACTGAAATTAGCCCCTGCTATGTACCGCGTACCGTACCGTGGACCGTACCGTGGCGAGCCGATCACACCCTAAATCATATTACCTCTACCGCAGCATTCAATCTGAACCCAAACAAATCTCGACCCGCCCTTAATCTATCCATAACTTTCTCAAATACCGTCTGAAAACCAAAATACCCGTACAAACGCCTCTTTTATCGACATGGAGGTTCAATTCAACCCTACAGCCATGTATGGCGACACCTCTGTTCTTCGTTCTGCCTATCTGCGACTTGTACGTCAATGGGTAGATCAAAACGGCTCAGCGATGAATGCAATCTAGCTGTAATTGTGCGCGTTTGACCCTGATTGCCTTGGACCACCCGCCATCGCTAACAGGTTGGAAGAAACGGTCCGCATACAAGTTACAGCGGCGCTAGAAGTCATTTGACGGTCGATCTTTACACCCGGGGTAGGACCGAGGGAACATTCAGATACCATTCTAGACAGCATGTGCCAGCACCCTCACGTCGCCGGCGACGTGGTCGCCGCTGATGTAGTTGCCATAGAGGACTATATAATCAGAGGCCAAATGGACTGTGTCCTAGTAGGATAGTGATCCCTATGCTATATGGAGCTGAGCATTTGATCTGTGTATTCTAAAACTGTTCTCGAAAGCTTTTGAAACGGATGTCAACTTGAGAATGATGTAACTCTCTGCAGACCTTAGTGTAAAAAAATGACTTTTGATGGAATACGAAGTTGGGGAAGTAAACCTACTTTGATGGCCGATAGATTACTTTTGATAGTATGAAAGAAAGATTTTTGAAGTTGAAAAATATATCCATTGCTTGCAATGAGCAAATCTGAAAAGACAGCAACTTTAGCGGCTTAGCCTTCAATTTTAACCCATTGAAAATTAACTTATCTGGGAATTCATGGCCTCTGCAGGGCAGCTCTATCAGAATCAGTGCTTTTTTCTTCTTATATCTGAAGAAACAATCTGGCAGGCTACTTCAGTTTAGAGCATGCCCTAGGTTGGGTTTTCTATGTAAATGGTGCAGGAATCCTTCTCTGGTCATCCTCTATCGACCAGACTTCTTTGTTGTGTCACTGGGTGTATGAAAAAAAGCCTCTCAGGATATATTAGGTGAGTTAATTTTGAATACTGGGATCCCCTAGGTGGTCTACCTCTACTATCCATCTGGATGCAGATTGTGGAATAAGACCCTATCATTCTCTCTTTATTGCAGTCACAAGATCCTCTTACTCTCAGTTTCCTGGGATTTCTCGCCAAGAGTCGTAGTAATCTACTGAGGTGGTTTCCGAGTCGAATGAGGTCTGCATGTGAAATTACATCTTTTGAGCTACCTCTCCTCGACAGTCCATTGTTTCACCCGTGGTTTCTCTCAGTAAAAATATCCAATATACATAGTAGGCACTTCAGTCCGTGCCTTCAAACCAGTAAAAAGAAATAGTGCATAACAGAGTGCATTTGAAAATATAAGCTCCGAATAATCAGGCCATAGAAGCCACCGCTGCTGAGGATGGGAGGGATACACTAGGTCCTGGAGGCACATTTATTCATCAGCCTAATCCAACACAAGCCAAGAATCCGTATTATAGAAGCAAGATTCTGCATACGTAACCGAACAGACGTTAGGCCATAGCTGATACTTAAAAGCTGCATGGACTATGGTCCTTTCGAGGATGAAACATATTGGTGGGTTGTTCTTATTTGCCAACATGACGTCTTCTTGTAAGCATATTCAACGAAACAGCACGGCCAGACGACACAGGGCGGATAGAGCCAAGAATAATGGTATTTCAAAACGCAAGAAGAATGGAAAACAACGGTGGCTTTCGCCTGGTGTCAATAACGCCGCACGCCTGCCCGCCCTTACTCAGAACGTGATAATACTCGGTGAGCTAGTTACTCGTCACCACCAAGGTCAGCCAGTGTCTTGAACCCCGCCGCTCTCGGGGCCTGTCTCGCACCAGCCCCAGGTCCCTTGCTTGATTTCATGGGGGGAGGCGGTGGGCTGACGCGATTGAACTGCGACATCTCCGCTGCCTTGTGGGGGTCAATCTACCAGTCTGTCAGCAGGCTGTTATTCTTTCCATCGCCAGTATCGCCCATGAACCAACGCACCGCGAACAGCGAGACAAGGTATAATCCGATGAACGTGATGAGGCTGCTGAAGAGGCCACTGAGTTGCCACTGTACTGGACGCTGAAGGCTCGCGCGCGCGGCCTTGTCGCCGCCGAGGGTTCGGCCAGGGGTGGTGAATGAAGCGCCGGACCGGCCGCCCTTGTCCGGAAGCTTAAGAGCGTTTTGGATGGCTTGCGTCAAGGCGGGAGGGTTGGCACCGCTGATTTTCTCGACAGCCTGGCCGCCGTGGAAGACGATGAAGGTCGGCATGGCGCTGACGCCGTGGGTTCGGGCGATGCCGGACTGCTGATCTACGTTGATCTTGCAGAAAGCAACCTTGTTCGGCTTGGAGTACTCCTTCGCAAGGCGTTCGAAATGGGGCGCAATCATCTTGCAAGGGCCACACCAGTCGGCGTAGACTGCGACGATGGTTTCTCAGCGTTGTCGAATGCGTGGGGGACGTCGGTCTTGTGCAATCAACTTACAGTCGGCAATGACGACATTGGTGCCGCTGAGGATACCCTGCCACTGGGCGGCAGATTGGACACTGATGAGACTCATGGTGTCGATTTGTATGGAGATATTCGTGATAGACGAGCGCTTGACGTTGAAGGAACCATGAAAGGGACACTGCGGTGTTCACCAGCTGACGGAAGCTCTGGCGGCCTGGTCTTAGCGGAAAGGTGGCGTGTGCCCGAAACGGCAGGCGGTAATGGCGGTCAGAAGTATCTCCACCTTTCTGCCGGACTTACCCCGGAATTAGATCCGCACTCTGCGGGACGTGCCAGAGAAAGTTTTTGGGACCGCTAAACTTTGGACCACACCATCACCAACTCTGGACGATACCATTCATTTGCGTCAACATGTCTTACGATCAGAGAGCAAAGGTAAATTCGACTTCATGAGCTGATGGTTTCTTAAGCTGACGCAAGCTAGAGGAGGAAAACAGGCGAGGATGAGTACGTCGACAGCACCAGGTCGACGAGATTCCACAACTATGAAGGCGGCCGGAGCTGGACTGTCTCCGTCGCACTCCCCAGTAGTATTCTAGCAGAGTATGCCTTACCCAATCAAAAGGAATCTTGTTGAACTCAATTTAAATAATACCTATAGTTCAATCACCCCCGAGCGCCGTACCGCTGTTGCAGGCCGTATCGCCCGAGCCCTCGCCATCTTTGGTGTCGACGAAATTGTAATCTTCGACGACAGTCCCATCGAATCACGCCCGAAGCTCGTTGACACGAAGAGCTACACCGGTGATGTCGACGGCAGTCACTTCCTCGAGCACCTCCTCGGCTACCTCGAAGTACCGCCCTTCATGCGCAAGATGCTCTTCCCTCTGCACCCGAACCTGCGCCTCGCCGGCCAACTTCCCTCTCTCGACATGCCGCACCATCCGAACCCGCAGGAATTCTTGCCGTATCGCGAGGGTGTCGCCGGAAAGGGTACCCCGAAGGGCACCGTAATTGACATCGGTCTGAAGTCGCCCGTTACCATCGAAGACGAGGTTCCCCCCAACACGCGCGTGACGCTCTACTACCCCGACCCCGATTCTGACAAGGCCGAAGCCTGCCACCCCGCGGCACCGAGAGAAGAGGGCGGATACTACTGGGGATACAGCGTGCGGAAAGCGAACTCGATCTCTGCCGTCTTCACCGAAAGCAAGTACGAGGACGGCTACGACATCAGCATCGGTACTTCCGAGCGCGGTCGCACGATGGACCAGGCGTTCCCTGACTTCCAAACGCTGGACTTCAAGCACCTGCTGATCGTGTTTGGTGGGCCGAGGGGAATCGAATACGCGGCGGTAAACGATCAAGAGCTCGACATGGTGGATGTTTCGGGCGGAAAGACGAAGGAATTGTTCGACCACTGGGTGAACGTCCTCCCTGGTCAGTGTAGTCGTCAGATCAGGACGGACGAGGCACTCTTCATCGCTCTCACGAGCCTAAGGAGACTTTGGCATTGATGAGGCTGGTCTAAGATATCTGAGATGCCGTGTTGGGCCGGCACCTTGGCGGAGATGATACCCAATCCAAAAGTTATGGCTTTGATCATTTACATGGGGCATATAGAGCTGGCGAACGCTTCAATCGCACTGACTAGGTGCTTATAGAATTCTTTGGAGAACAATGCGTCTGTTACTGATGAAGATATTCCTCGGAAGATATTACTGACATAATTTTTACGTTGAGTGTGTGAGTAGCATTTTCATGTCTCATACAACGTCATGATCTTCTCCAAGTCCCAGGCTGTCGCAACCCCGATTGCTCGGTACTACTGTGCAGAGCGACCCTCGACCTGAGTCTCAAAGACTAGAAATTCTCTGACTTACTCTGACTTATTGATGCGTCTATTCTGCCGCGCTTCCCCTTTCCATGTTGCATCTAGAGTTGCATGCATGACGTTAGTGGCAAAGGGGCTGATCTAGTCGAAGAGGACCGCAGCTGCCGCCCGGGCGAACCCGGCATCAGCTCCAGCTCGATCTGGCGATACACTCGTCGATTGGGAAACGTATGCGTACTTCGATCTTTTCGTTGGAATCAGGCAATCACACCCTAGCTCGACAGAACCCAGAAGAGCACGATTTCGACAAGCTGGAGGCGGGGTTTTCAAGTAAGGAATTGGAAAGACTTCACTGAGTGGAATCTAGAATTTTCTCGCGTCGTCACGGTCGCAATACCCCAAAACCCCCTTCTCGAGCATACGTCTTTGCCACGATGTCAAATATAGGCCGCTTCCATCCGTTGCTGATGTGACTCGACTCGTTTTTGGTCAAGTCCAAGCCCGTGCCCGATCTAAACAACCGAGGCGTCCCATGTTTGCTGGTTGGGCTTCAGGTGTGGGGGATGATCTTGTCTCAGACAGACACGTAACGGGTCTAAACGCCACGTTCCCACGCGTTCAGACGGAGATTGCCAGACGTCCAGTCGTCACGATTTTCCGACCTTCCAAAGATACTACCTACTACAAGGACAACAACAACAACAACAACAACAACAAGGCATCTGTTTCGTCTCTTGTTGGATTGTCGCTTGTTGCGTTGTGCTCGGGTAGACCTCAAGTCATCATGGCATCGATTGGGCCTCTGAAATACAAGGGCACTAAGCCGGGAAAGTCGATCAAGTCTGGGACGACCCTTCGGATCCTCGGCGTTGGCGACTCAATTACGGTCGGCTTTTTGAGCGATCTCGACGGCGGCGATGGTAACGGTTACCGGTTGAAGCTTCGGCAGAACCTCTCAAGTGGGTATAGTCGCCGGTAGCGATGAGGGAGCCCTGCTAACGGTCAGGGTACATAAGAAGATAACGTTGTTTTTGTTGGCAAGGAATCAGTCAGAGGCACAATTCCAGACAACAACTTCGTAAGTAAAATGGCTGGGAACTGCGCGATGGACTATGTGTCGCTGAGACAGCTTTATCACAGGCGGCTTGGAATGCCAGAACAATTCGGTTCATTTCAGATCATGTGCAGCCATCACTCGATGAAAGACCGAATCTTGTTCTAGTTCACGCAGGAACGAATGACATGAACCCGAATTTGGATATTGCGTTAGAAGGCAACGACCCAAAGGACGCCGCAGAGCGCCTCGGCAAGCTGGTCGACCAGATAGTGGAAGCCTGCCCAGACGCAATGGTTCTCGTAGCGATGATAATCAATACGTGCGATGAAGGACAGCAGAAAAACACTGTTCCTTTCCAAGGGCACATACCAGGAGTAGTTGCTTCGCGCCAGGCTGCGGGGAAGCACGTTCTAGCTGTGGACTTTACGACGTTTCCGACAAGCATGCTCCGAGATGCGGTACATCCTACCAATGACGGGTACCGCTATTTTGGGGACTACTGGTATGACTTCATCACGCAAACTCCTGGGGAATGGATCCAGCCCCCTGCTGGCGATTTAGCCGGTCAAGCTTCATTGGGTAGCGACGATCGGACTACCAGTATCCATGACGGAGATTTTAGTTGGTTTAGACGGCTTGCAAGGCTCTTCTCATCTAGCATGAGTTGAGGTTCTAGGGTTGACTAGGGAATAGCCATCTTAAGAAATCGTTCACCTCTACGTGGCGTCCGTACCGTCGGCGTACACTAGCATGACAAATACGACGTATGTAAGATGAAGATATAGGGCCTGAATGAACGGAATCGAGACAGTCTATGATCAAACACGATGGCTCACTGGGCTGCTCCTAACTATCTGTGCTTGAGTGGCGGCGAATTGCGATGGGCGTGCATACTGAAACCAGGCAGCAACAGAGAGGCTTTGCGCTCAGTCAAATTTTCACCCAGCTCCACCGGAACCAGTGTCGAAAGTAAGCTGCTTTGAATCTTAAATACTTTTAAACTTTAAGGGGGCTCATGCCCGTAGTTCACAAATGTACTCGGCGTCTTAACATGCCAAGGTTGGCTGAACTGGCAAGCACGATATTCGCCATCAAATTCATTTTCAGGATCAGAGGCCATCGAGATAATTAGTGCAGTCTCACCCTAATAAGACTGAACTAAACTAACATGTGAGCTTCCGACCACCCTGGTCCAACACTTCCATTGCCTTGCCATCCATGACACCAGAAATATACGACTCTCCAACAACATTTGAAGGGGTTTTTTTGCATTTTCGGAGAATGAAGACGACTTCAGCTTTCGGGAAAATGGCAACGCAGTCACCCACTCGTTCCTTTGCGGGACCAATACCCAGATATCTTTGTTGCGTCACGAAGAAACGTCGACTTAGCGCGTACTTTTCCACGGGGAAGTCAGCAGTTCCCTGGGGAATCATCGACGGCCTTGTGTTAAATACTGTGATGGCTTTTGCTCTCATGTGTTCTGTAGTCTGTTGGTCAGAACCAACCATATCGTAAATCCATTTTTGGCACCGTCAGCGTTGCCGTAAGTGCAATCAAGTCAATTTTGACCCCCAAAATTGCTATTAATGAGATTTTTCTTAGAGTATTTAGTTACTTAGGTAACTTATAAATAAGTTAATTCAAGTTACTATATAAAAACACGTAACCTATATAATAAAGCTATTTATAATATACCTAGCAATCTAAAGCCGTTATTTAGCAGCATAACCCCCCTTTTTATCTAGTTTTTTAATAGCTAGAGCCTTTCTATAGTATCTAGCTTCATCCTCATCCTCTACGATATAAGGGTTAACTTCGTAGTACTAAAAGCCCTCTTATAGTTAGCTACTATTACTAGTATAGCAAAGATATCGATCGCAAGCCGGGAGAGCGCTAGGAAGGTCTCTAAATAGTCTAACTACTACTAGATAGGATTAGAGGTCTTCTCTAGAGGTTAATAGAGGTATAGATCGAGCTTATCTATCCGGGGCGGGGTCTACTAGCGCTAGCTATTAACCTACTGCTAGAAGTAAGTATTATTATCATCCCGAGCCTTATAGTTAATAGCAGGGCTAGCGGGGCTAGGGATACCCTCTTCCGCGCTATACTAACGATACTACTTATTAAAATACTCTATAAGGGTATTCTAAGCCTTCTCAACCTATTCTACTTAGTAGTCACTACTCTATATATCTCGTAAATAGGAGATCCTAAATACGGGATAGAGGATAATTACACTAGAAAGCAATAGGGAGTCCCCTAACTTATTATAGTAGTAAAAGAGCTTCTACTACAACTACTCAATACTACTATAGAGGAAGGTTTGCTACTACTTATCGAGAGAGTTAAATCGCAAGGCTGCCTATAAGGCTAGAGATACCTAGTCTTTGCGTATATAATTAGGGAGGGCTTATTAGTTATACTAACTATATCGAGGTCATCCTAAATAGGTTTATAATAGCTATAACTCCTTAAAAGGATTATTAGGAGAGATCGTGGAGTTATAATAGGTCTTCTAGTTAATGAGGTGCAAAAGGAGGTATTCTAAGCCTATTATAACCTCCTAAAGTTAACTATACCTATTACTAACCCCCTAGCCCTCGCACCTCTTTATCTAATAATAAAAAGGCTCCAGGATTATACCTATCTCAGCAAGAACCTTCTAGTTATTAGAAGATAGTAGATCCGCTTCTAAGATATGCTTTTTAATATCGTTATTATTATTATTTAATAATATAAAAGACTAGATCTCGTTCTTCTTCTTTATAGCCCTCTTAATTATAAGGTATATACTATTCTAGCGAGTATTATTATTTAGGATAAGCTAGGCCTCATAAGACGACTCGGAGAAGATCCGGAAGTTAGCAGAGTTGCTATTAATCTTAGCTATAGCCTTCTAGTACTATTCGGTCTATTATAGAGAGGCCCGGATATACTTAACGATATTCCGGAGCTAGCTAATAGGCTTAAGCCTCCGCTAGAGGTCGAGATTATTATTATAATAGTTAATAAGCTAGTAGTAGTCGGATTTAGCCTCGAGAGTCTCCTTATTAGCACTAAATAAAAAGGCCTGGGCTATGAGGTTAAGTATATAGCTATAGCACCTCATACGCTAGGCCTCTACATCCTCCTCTATTATCGCAAGATATATATCCTAGTAGAAGACCTAGAGGCAGGTATCGTTATTAATCGCGTTATTAGAGATAGTTACTCCGATCTAGTCCCGGATCCTATATTAGTCGATAATATTAAGGAGGGTCTCCGAGAGGGTATTGCTACTATAGTCTCTATAGTATTAAGAGAAGCCTAGGAGGCGTAACTATAATATACTAGTAATATTAATAAAATAATATATAACCCCTATAAAGGTGTAAATATTAAGTAATAACTATAGATTAAATAAAAGATATATTTTAGATATTACTAAGTAGAGCTCTAACTTTATGAAGGCCTCTCTATACTACTAGAAGTTATAGAAATAGTCCCGAATAGATATACGACTCTATAGGACCTCTCTAGTAACCTCTATACTATAGTATTATAGGATCTATTAGAAGAAGATATTCTTAAAGTAGGCAGAAGGGAGGTTAGTAGAGATAATAGAGGCGATATAGAGATCCTATAGAGTTGTGATCTTACCCTTAGGGATATTGCTATTATTAAGCTCACCTTCTTATATAGAGGAGGGTCTAATAGGGTTATCGAGTAGTTAGCATTAGAATCCTTATCTAAGAGGGTAGAGATCCTATAAATATAATAGCTACTTTAGCCTTATTAGAATAGACTTTATATTAGCAAGAAGCTTAGGATAATATACTATATCAAGTACTCTAGGGCAGCAGAAGTAGCAGCAGCGCTGAATACCTTAGGGGTCCCTCTAGTATTATATCGTTAGTAACTCTAATAGGAGGCTGTAGCTTAGCTCTAAATAACCTTAACGAGGAAGTCGCTATGCTCTCGAATCTAGCTAGATCGACCCTAGCCTCTCTGCTATATTAAATACTACTCGAGGATATACCTCTTACTACTAATAACGATAATAAGTAGGTTATTAATTATAAGATTTAGAGGGATAATAGTAGTAAGGGCTATCTCGATCTACATAGAGATCCGCTAGCGCGGGGCGCCTAAGATCATATATATATTAGCAGCAGAAGAGGAGGCAACGGTAATAGTAGATATTATGAAGTTTAATAAGGTAATAGGGGTAAATAATAAGTAAGATATATAATAATATAAAACTTTTGCAATTCACGTTTAATTGCAATATTAAATATACTATTCGAATCGCTATAATTATATCTACTTATTACTAACGTTTTAGAAAAATACGCCTTTATCTAGTATAGCGAGGGTGGTCTAAATAACCTCAATAGCATATATAATAATAGCGAGGTTAGCAATAGTAGCATGTTTCAGTAGCTAGGCATGCCTAAATAAATAGGGCAGGGGCTGATCTATAGCCTCCTATTAGCTAGATCTATATATATATAAGATATCAAAGTATTTAATAATTCTAAGGGAGGAGGGATTGCTTAATTAGGAAGTAGTGATAGCATCACTTTGGTCGATTAACTTGTATTGTTTGTTGAATAGTTTGCACTTATGGCAACGCTGGGCACCGTTATGCGGCGCTCATATTCCGCGCCTTCTTGTCTTCCTGGATACGGCAATCCCAGTACGGATCCGGCACAGTAGCTGGAAGTCGGAATGTTCGATGATAGAAGTTGTAAGGCTGTAAGTCCCTTGACTCCGAGAGAACTCGGAAGCGTTCTGCCTCAGATAGCTGTCCCTCTTCCGTCAAACGCAGAGGATCAAATAATTTTTCGAAATCAGATGATGGTCCATCAGCGTCTGTGTCGATGTCCCCTGCATTTTCCTTCTCGTTCTTCCATATTTCTGATGTCTCAGCCATTTCCGCCTGTCCCGGCTTCGTTGCTGTACGTGGTGGTTCGGCATTTACCATGTCTGTGGGATGCAAGGAAGCCAATCCCGGAGGTTCGTTTGTGCATTGATGAGCTACCCCGCGAATAGCGCATTCCAGAATGCAAAAGCCTTTTCATGATCGTTTCCGTACGGATTGAGACCTTGGTAATCTATCAGGGCGGTTTCCTTACATTTCCCGACAAGAATCATGAAGCCTGTCGAAGCTTCCCAGTCTAGCTCCGAATTACCTGGGAAAGGGTCATGTATTGGCTGGATCGAGTCCCACATAAAACCTTTCACCAGCATTGTTTTCAGGTCAGGAGTGAAAACCGGAGAGTTACTGACGCCGGATCCTTGCCCGGCGCTGTAGACGGGCTGTCTTTCTTCCGGCTCGTCAAGCCAACCTCGAAGGAATGATCGCTCGCTGGGCTATTTTCTCATTCCACTCGTTTAGAAACTCCTGCTTCTCCCTCATGGTGGAAATGTCGTCAAGCGTCTTGCTTAAAAGTCTTGACACGGAAAAGAAAACCATGCTTCCCTAATCAATATGACCTTGAATGGGTTTCTTGGCTTCCGAGCCTAGTGTGTTCATCCACGCCGATTCACTGAGCGGCGCAGGACTTTCATGTGCTAGAACGTTGCGGGTCATTTCCGCGGCTTTCTCGCGAGTGACAGGGTACTTCATCGTGTCACCACTGTGCTCTGGTACAAGCCACCATGGATTCGCTTCCGCGATGGATGTCGTACGGCTGGGCAGAGGTGCGTCTCGACGCTTGCGAGACCAATCCGGGACTCACGAAGGGCCGCTGTCTGTCCCGATGCAATGTCGAAGAATTGCCAGCTCAGAGGTTCCGACAGCCGTGGCGATGGCGAGTCTGAGATAGAGCTCATCTGCGCCTATTCCATAGTTCACAGGCAATAGCTCCGTACCGAGGCCAGTTCTCTTTTCAATAACCCCACAAAGCATACACTTTATCTCTTGGGTCTGTGGCGTCAAAATGCCGATACTGAGCAGCCAACCACAAAGTCGTTTTCATCAAACCCGGTGGTGTACATGTGTTCGCTGTGCCACAATTTGGACTTGAGGTGGAGCATGCTGTCAACGCCAGTAATTGTCTGGCGAAGGCTGAGGTCGTGTACCTTTATTCGCGCCCATGCCACAACAAGATCGTGCCAGCTGATCGAGTGACTGCCGCATCGCAGAGCGGCGGTCAGTAACTTGCTGCCCACGGCACCCCAGCAAAGTTCTTGCACTATCCAAACCCGAGTCCCCCATGGTCTGCTCAAAGCTTCCCTATGGAGATCAGCGCTGCCGCAAGTGCAAGTCACTTGGCAAGTAATACAAGCCAATCGGCCAAGTTAACGCCATCGCCACCACCCAAGTAAGCAATTAATTACCCCTCGATTGAATTATTAGACTTAATATCTTATTTAAAAATAGATCTGACTAATAGGAGGCTATAGATCGGTCGGCGCCCCATTTTTCCTGGCATATATAGTCACTGAAACATGCCACTATTGCTAACATCGCGATATCTCTATATCTAATTAATACTCTACGAACTGCCCTCAAAATACCAGACTTTAAGCAATCCCTTCGAAACTTTCTAAAAGGGTAGAAGTCATCATAGCAGTTCGAATAGTATAAAGAGCATCGCGATCGGAGTTCTCTTGCGAAAGATATTCATCATCCCATATCTTCCTCGTCATTTGCACCCATACACTTATACTTCTCATAATATCAACTGCTAGGGGCATCATGACTTTGTTTACTTATTACCCCATTAGGAAGTAGGGATAACGTCGTTTACTATAGTATTTGACTTGCCATACTTGCGAGTTAGCCAATAATCAAAGCCTAGGAAAAAGATCACCAAGTTGACAATTATGGGGGGCAAAATTGACTTGATTGCACTTGCGGCAGCGCTGATGGAGACGGATACTTCGAGAGAGATGGCGGGTATTCTGTCGTAAGTGGTCCCATTCGACAGCATCTTCAGTTCCTCCAAGGCCGCATCGCTGTTGTCGGCTGCAGGGCCAAGCCAGATTTTGAGCACGCGACATACGAGATACAGAGCGGTCGTCACAGAGACCTGCTGGTTTTTTTCGGCAACGTCGGCTTGGTTGATGCACATTGCCTCAACCCGGAGAACAACTTCGTCGACAGCATCGCGGCGTTAGCTGCCAGATTCGGAGTTCTGCTCAGAAGGGAATTTTCGTTGACGATCACAGGCTCGCGTGTCGCTTCTCGTCCCCCAAGTGTATGATAGCGTCTCGAACGCCGGACTGACGGTCAAGACCGCTCGCGATTCCCAGTCGACATGCCAGAGGTTCAGTTGAAGTTTTCGCGGCAAAAGGTGAAGCAGACGGAATTCTACCTTTGCGGAATCGAGAGCCTCATATCGGTATGGTTTAATAGGTATCTCGACGGTTCTCTGCTGCGATTCGCTCCCGAGTTGGCTCATTGCGGGTGTATTCGCCGATTGGGAATAGCAGGCTTCGTGGTGATTTGAGAACTAAGTATTGATTTAGCACTAGTTGTGCTTTTGATATGTGTATGTTTGTGAGACTGGCATATTAGAAGCTGTTTCTTCAGGACGTGTGGACGATGGTGCGAGGGGGATATTGGAATCGAGAGCTGTTTGCTACTTCAGTAACTAGTACTTAGGATGCCTCCCATAAGGGACAAAGCCTCCGGGTACCCTTACCGTAGCTTAATCTCAACTTGAACCCACTAATTACCAATTTCTAGTATACTAAGAGCTGTCATTAGACTGAGTGGGCCCAGGACAAGCCGCCCTTGCAGCCTGCCGAGCGGATACGGGGCAGGCATTGGTGCGCCCTGCCAGCCCTGCAGTCGATCAGGGGGAAGCGCGACGCTTCGCCTAATGACCCTACACCCCGTTCAACCTTCTCTCCTCCTACAAGGCTAATACTTTCTTTCTCCCGGCCCAAGTGCCGATGCATTAGGCCAAGCACTCAGACTGACCTCTAGGTAACGACTAAATCGGTTGAGAAGCTGCCCGCGCCTTTGTCTGCCCGCGTCACTTGCGCACACCATCACCGCCCCCGTGTTGAGCATCGGCTGCGATGGCATGGCTATCATGGGAGAAGTCCAAGGCCGACCATCCCGCCATGGCGGACTACATGGTTGAATCATGGGCCGCCGTCCGGCCATACTTGCCTCCGGTGAACTTCATCACAGTTCACTACGCCTACTTTATCCTGACCGGCCTCATCTTTGCCGGCATCTTTCACGGACTCTCACACCCGGCCAACAGCGTCAGCTTCATCGATAGCCTTTTCCTCGTCGTCTCCGCCTTTACCACATCCGGACTGAACACGGTCGATATCAGCAAGCTCAATACCGCTCAGCAGGCTATTATAGCCTTGATGATGATTCTTGGCAGTCCCGTCTTCGTCTCCATCTTCACCATCTGGCTCCGCGCCCGCGTCTTTGAGAAGCGTTTCGAGGACATCGTCGAGGCCGAACGAAACAGGAGGATCAAGAAAACTGGTACCATGGTTGGTATGGCCGGAGCCATGATTGGTCTTCCTGTCATGTCGTCCTTTAAGGGGTCTAAGCGGAAGCAAAAGAAGGGTAGACACGAGCGGCAGGCCGAAGCAGACGCCTTCCAGCTCACGGGGTTTACATCCCGCGAGAAGGGCCACGACCGGAGCCAAAGCCAGATCACCAACCACGAGTCTGCACCATCAGCCATGCTACAGCCCATCGAGGAGGGCCAAAGGTTCGCCGTCTCCACCAGCTCCACCGAACCGCTCTCTCCTAAGTCGCATGCCACCACCAGGCGGAGGCCTTTCAGTCGTGACGACGGCCGCCAGTCCATTTCAGGAAGCTTCGACTTCAAGACGTTCATCCACGAAAACAAGAAGTCAGTCGGCAGGAACGGCCAGTTCTTCGACCTCACGGAGGAACAGCGCGAGTACCTGGGTGGCGTCGAATACCGGGCCCTCAAGATTCTCTTCGCCATTGTCTGCGTCTATTTCGTCCTCTGGCAGCTCCTTGGGGCCATCACGCTCGGCGCCTGGTCATACGTGCACAGCCGGAGTATAACGGCCGTCAATTCTCAAGACTCCTGGTGGGCTGGTATCTTTCTCGCCATCTCTTCATTCAACAACGCTGGAATGACGCTCCTCGACGCAGGCGTGGCGGCCTTTGACAACGATGCCTTCGTCTTGACCATTGTTACCATCCTTTCCCTGGCTGGAAATTCTGCGTTCCCTGCCTTCCTCAGAGCAACCGTCTACTTCTGCAGCTTCGTTTTGAAGATGTCTGTTGATGACGACGAGTACGCTGTCTGGAAGGAAGCTTTCGATTTCATCCTGAAGTACCCTCGTCGTCTGTATATGATGATGTTCCCTGCCAAGGCCAATTTCGTTTTTGTCACCATGTTCTCCACCATTGCGGTCATGGACTGGGTCTTATTGTTGGTTCTCAGCATCGGCAACTCTGCTATCGAGGCATACCCGGTTGGAAAGCGAGTTGGGCTGGCCGTCTTTCAGGCACTCAGTAAGTCACCAAGGATGATTCCATTTTGGCCTAGATGTTGGCTAACTTCTCTGCCTTCAGGCATCCCTTCCACAGGTTTCGCGGTTGTTCCAGTGTCAAGCCTCTATTTCGACGTTCTGGTACTGTGGGTCATCGTAATGTATATTTCCGCATACCCGGAGATCATCGTCATGCGGAACTCAAATGTGAGTGGGATCTCGAGTCTAGCTGAGGCATGTGCTTCTCACTGACACGATTTCAGGTGTATGAAGAACGGTCACTAGGAATTTACACGACGGAACCTGAAAAATCCGAGGACCTAGACTCAACTACCATCGAGTCGACGGATGAGCTCCTGCCAACCTTTGGGCCCCTCTCATCTCGACCGACATTTGGCCATGCCCTTGGCCTAGAGAGAACAGCAATTTCCGCATCAGGCGTGTCACAAGCAAAGTCGAGCATTACCACCAGGCCCGTCAAGAAGTTAGCCGCCATCGGCCGGCGTGGCACCTCCTTCGTGGGCAAGCAGATCCAGAGCAGGATGACCAACTTCCAGGGTGTGGGCGTGACGACAAAGCCGCGGCTGAAGCGGTCTGCTGCCATCAACTTTGACAACCCAAACGGAGCACCGGGCTCCACATCCACACCCGAGGGCCACGTGAGCCTCGTGTCGCAGCACCTCCGAGGGCAGCTGTCGCACGATATCTGGGCCATCGCCTTCGCGCTATTCCTAATCACACTGATCGAAACGTCCCATTCGATCGCGGACCCGCGCTCCTACAGCGTCTTCAACTTCTTGTTCGAAATCGTGTCAGGGTACACCAACATCGGACTGTCCATTGGCCTGCCGGACCGCTCGTTTAGCTTCGCGGGCGGCTGGTACACGGGTTCAAAGCTGATCATGATCATGATGATGATCCGTGGCAGGCACAGAGGCCTCCCGGTCGCGCTGGACCATGCCGTCAAGCTGCCTGGATGGGACAATGTCAGGAAGCAGAATGAGGACGCTGAGATCAGACGGACTTTGAGTAAGAATCGAACTAGTTTAGAGATGTCGGCTTCTTTTGGATAGACTTTGCCCGTGGACGGGTGGTAGACAACAGACTTCATTTCACATTAAAGACTACTAGGGTGATGCTGCTCAGCGCCTTCCAGCACTACCAGCCAATGCTCTAGAGACCGCTTATTTTTCCTGTGCTAGAGCAACTACTTTTCCTATGGGTTCATATATGCTCTACATAACTAGCAATGTCGTCGTCGTCGCGGTTATTCTTATCATCGTCGTTGTCGTCGTCCTTGTCGCTAGTTATCGTCATCTATCGTCGTCGTTACCTCTATGTTTTCATTCCTTCTACTATTGTCCTTGATTAGAGTACTAGCATATATAAAACTATTACCTACCCTAACCACTCGTCTCCACTATCAGCTTCCCGGCATTAACCTTATTTATCGTTCTTATACGACCTCTTAGCCAACTGAAGAGAGAAATCAGAAAAGAGGTAAACACTGCACACCAGCAGTCCCTCCAATTTCATCTGCCGAACTCGGACAGCTGAACTCAATGTTGAGCTGACGTGGTCCAGAAGTTTGTTCGCGACTCGCTCACTTGCCGATTGTGCACTGGAACCTTAACTAGGTCGCATCACTAACATTAAACGAGGATTTACTAATTCTATCACGTGTCTGCTGTCTTCCGATCCGGCCCCTAGGCCGAGCCGAAAGGGGCAAATTGCAGGAACTCTTCAAAGGGGCAGCACAGGATCGGATAATGACCCCGGTGCCGTTGCAGCCGTTCTAAGCGATGAACTGATCTAGACCGTTAACGTACTTGTTCCCCGTGGTGATGTGGGGCCCGCCAATCTACTTGCCCGGGTTCGGTTCCTAATACAGAAGGACAACACTCCAGTAGGTCCCGCAACTATCAACCTTGATTTAAGTTGAAGCAAGTCCTTGATACAGAAACCAAGCTTCGGACACCGCGTTCTCCGTCTACTGTGGTATAAAATGAACCCGTTGCCGTCGAGGTCGTGTAGAAATTTTGTCTCAACTTTACCTCTCTACACAAACAACATCCGATATTGCCAAGATGCAGTTGTCCAAGATCTTGTTCGCTATCCTGTAAGCCTCTACGTCCACTTCCAAAAAGTCTGACTAACGTCACTGGTCCAGCCCATTCATCGGGGCCTCGAAGGCTACCCTCCTATGCTACTGCGAGACTGGCAAAATTGTGGATTCCCTCAACAACTGCTGCAATATCAAGTATTGGAGTAAGTGAATCAATTACGCAGTAGCAGAGCTTGAATCTGACGATGACAAGCTGGCTATGAGTGCGAGGCCCAGGACCAGAGACGCTACGAGAAGTGCTGCGCTTCTAATTATAATGCCACAACTTACTGCAGAGATGGAATCGTCTAAGGGAGGCCAACTGGAGAAACAAGCTGAACGGGAATTACATGCGAATTGTAACATGCAGTACGGATGAACTTGGTAGTTGAGAGATAAGATTGCTTCCAGGACGACTGGTCACTGCTCTCCGTCCAGTCACAAATGCCTAACTCAATGCTATCGTTCCTTTCACGAGATTAAGTGCAGTCAAGATGTCCTTCGCAACAGCTTAGCGAGGAACCACGTGAATCACCTCGGATGCCCGCGTTTAGCAGTCAGACTGGATTTTGTAGTCTTCTTCCCGCTCGCGCTCCATTTTTGTATCAGGCCAGAAACCTGTTCCATCCTAGAGGACGTTTTCATAAAAAAGAAAATACAATATCTATCTGAGTTTACCTGTGCCCGCCCCCACTTTAATTGGAACTAGAAGACTCGCTACCCACTAAAGTGGGTGCTGAACACCTATATATCCATAACACCAATATATCTAAAAAATCCCTCATACTTAATATCAATATTACTACCTTCGATCTAAGCTACTATAATAACTAAATTTAATTGAACTAAAGAGGAGTATATGTCACGGATAGCGAATAGGCGAAGGTTAGCATACTTTAATTGCGCTGTATTCAGTGGATTCTGCGTTAAAGAAGGGAAAAGTCTATCTATAGGCTAGCATAGCCCTAGAAGACTAAAGGCTCGCCTAGAGATTATATAACTTAGTAGTTATATAATCCTAAATTTAAATAGGTGTAAAGGTATCGAGGGGCTAAGAGCTATAGTCAGGTTAAACTAATAGTAGAAGCACCCAAAAGGTAGGACTAGTATTATTATGCTACTTTTGCTTGCTTCTTCTAAGATCCTTCTTTTCTAGCCTTTAGTAAGTATTTACTAAGTCTTTGCTATAAGGGTTCTATGCCCTAGACCTATAGGCCTCTCTATCCCTTTAGCTTATACTAGCTAAGGTATCTCTAGCTTCTCTAGCCTAGGTATCTAGTCCCTTATAATTATCCCCCTTCTAATTATAGTAACCTATATTATAAGTTTAGGTATTATAGGTTAGCCCTCTATTACTATCCCTCTTAGTTATCTAGGGTAGGTCCTAGTCTTTTACTATTATTACTATTATCTAGTAATAGTTCGCTATATATTTACTAAAAGATAATAGAGCCCTTAGAGTTATAGATATAGTAGCTAAGCTTATAATCTTATTCATTATAATTCCTCTCCTTTTAGGCCCTTTTTATACCCTCTCTCTAGGGTTAGTTTAAAGGGATCCTATTATTTTCTTTTAAAAGAGAATAGTTATCCTTATAGTAACTTTACTTTTTATTCTCTAGCTATTTGCCCTTTATCTAGCAAGTACTCTCTTATATTATGCCCTTATAATAATTTAGTTTTTTATCTTCTTATCCCCCTTTTAAATAGGCATATCACGAGGCTATTAAGTAGGTCGGATAGCAACTACTATTACTAATTCACTATATCTACCTCCTAATAAGTAGTACCTACTATAGTAAATAATTACTATTCTTTGCTATCTAAAGTTGTAGCTACTTTTGCAATAGTTTAGCAAGGCCTCTTTAGCTATTTATAAAATAATAGCTTTTTCCCGCCCTAGGGTTATGTCACGAGCCAGGATGAGATCGTAGGGAAAAGGACTTATCGGACTACCCTATAGGAGTCCGTAGAAGGAGGATACCTGGTAGCGCCTCGGATAACGGGCTACGCTAGGAGTCTATAGAAGGGGAATACTAGTAGCGCCCCGGGTAAGAAGCTATCCTAGGGAAGTCTATAGATAGGGGGTACTAGGTAGCTCCCTAGATAAGTCCTCTAGCCCTTATATACCCTTATATAATAAACTAGAAGGTTAGAGAAGAATAAACGTTATAACTTTGCACCTATCTATACTAACTCTTTTACTCTATACTATACCTATTTATAATATATTCTTCTCTCTTACTTATACTAATAGGGGTGTAAACTATTAGAGTAGTATTATATATAATAATAATACCTACCCGTAGGTCTACTAGGGAGGCAGGGTTCCCCGCTAGATAGGAGCTACTAAATAGCTAAACTCAGGATAAGATACCTATTAATTAGAATAATAAAGAGAGTACTAATAAGGAACTAGTTAATTAATTAATAGAGGCTAAATTAGATCGTCTTATAGAAGAGGAAGAAAAGAAGAGTTAACTAAAGCATAAATAAGAATATCTTAAGGCCTTAAGAGCTAGCTAACTATTAATCCTAATAGATAACCCTACTACCTACTAGGTAGTTATTAGTAGTAACCCTGAGGCGAAGAAGCACTAGTTAGAACTTTAGGGGAAGCACCTCCCGATACTTAGGTATAAAAGGGGTACCTAGACTAATTATAATTAATTTATATTTAACCTCGACGTATAATTCAAAATAAATAAGATTACCTCAGACCTTGAGAAAGTACTATATACTACTAGGTACCTAGAAGGATTAGTAGTAAAGCGATAGACCTTATACCTTTCTATTAGATATAATAATAAGGTGAAGAATATTACTTAGATAATAATAGAGGACTAGTTAACTAATAGCATAGCTAATAAGAGGTCTAGGATCCTTAGTATATAAACTCAGCTTGAACAGGCCTACTAGTAACTAGGATAGTTATACTAGAGCTTTATTAATTACTATAAAGAGATTGAGGCGGAGAGCCCCTACTAATAACTAGAGTAGATCCGGGTAGCTAATATAGTAGCTAGGTTAGACCCTAAGCTCTAATACTATATTATAGCAAATAGATTACTAAAATCGTAGCTTAAACTTAACGCAAGGGCTAGGAATGCTAAACTTATAATTAATATATAAATACGTAAGCTACTAGTAAGGGACTAGAGGACTAACTATAAGGAATAATAACTAGAGGGCTAAGCTACTAATCCAGAGGAATAGACTAAGACTATAAGGGGGGACTATAGCTATACTAGTGCCTACTAGGAGCTTACTAAGGACTTATTATAAGATACTAGGAGGGAAACTATCTATTATAGTTATAATAGGAAAGGCTATATCTTACTAAGGTACTTATATTATAAGAAATATAGCTATACCTGCTATAAAGGCAAACTATACCCTAGCGAATAACTAGAGGAGAACCGGGTAACTATGCGGATAATTCAATAGGATAGCAACTAGCTACGTTGCTTTGAAATAATAATATAGGTCCGGGTTGCAGCTAGCTAGAAGACTAGTATTATACTTATCGATTATAGAGCTAATAAGAATATTATGGACTGGAGGGTTATAACTAATACCTAACTAGAAGCTAATAACTTAGAACCTATAAGGGGGATATAGGCATCCAAGGGACCTAACTATAGCATATAGAAGTTAGTTACCCGAATAACTAATAGTATAAGCATCTAGCGGATAGTTTTATATAACTTTAGGATTAGTAATAGTAATAGCTATAATGCTATCCTAGGGATCCCTTAGTATATATCGGAGTGCCCTAATATTAATTAGAGGGAGTTAGGCTAGACCTTTCCCCTATATAAAAAGAGTATTCGCTTTATTATAACTAGAAAAGAGCTTAAGCGTGTTAAAAACGAAGCAAGAGTAGTACTTATAGGGGTACTATAGATTAACTAAATATTAACTACTACTTACTAGGAGTATAACTAGGAACCTAATAATACTAAGAATACTAAACTAAAGATCCTACTAAAATACTAGGATTTTAAAAAAGTATTTAATATTAACTTAGCAGGAACTATACTAAAGTTTAGAACTACTAGGAGCTACCCTATTAACCTAGAGCCTAGGACTGAGCCCCTATTTAAACCGATCTACTTACTAGCTAAGAAGGAATTAGAGGAGTTGAGGGATTATATCTATAAGGCTTTATAGAAGGGATAGATTTGCTTATTAATAAGTCTAGCAGGGGCGCTAATCTTATTTATCCTAAAGAAGGGGGGTAAGTTAAGGTTATATATAGACTACTAGGGATTTAACTAGGTAACTACTAAGAACTATACCCCTCTCCCCTTAATTAATAAAATCCTCGATTAGCTCTCCTAAGCGAAGTACTTCACTAAGCTCGACCTTAAAGATGCCTACTACTAGGTGAGGATCCGAGAGGGAGACGAATAGAAGATAGTATTCCGCATGCAATATAGTTACTATAAATATTATATTATATTATTTAGGCTTATTAATACACCCGCTACCTTCTAGATATTTATTAACGAGTTACTTATAGGCCTAGTTAACGTTATTTATATTATATATTTAGATAATATCTTAATATTTACTAATAATATAGACTCTTATATAGAGGTAGTAAGGCAAGTACTCACCTGGTTAGGAGCTAATAGCCTCTATACGAACCCTGATAAGTGCGAATTCCATAAGGAATAGATCGACTTTCTTAGGTTTGTGGTTTTAATAGATAGTATTGCTATAAAAGAGGAGAGGGTCTAGGTAATCGCTAAGTAGCTAGTACCTACTATAATATAATAAATTTAGCAATTCCTAGGATTTATAGGGTTCTATAGGAGATTTATTAAGAATTGCTCTAAAATCTATAGCTTGCTTACTACCTAACTTGCTAATATAGCTAAAGGATAACTAGTTATAACTAGTAAGGTACTAGTTGCCTTCTATTAGCTCCGCGCTTTATTTATAGAGGCACCTATTTTATAATACTTCGACCCCACGCTCCTAATTTATATTAAAACCGACGTATTAGACTTCGCAATAGGGGCGATATTAAGCTAGCTAGAGGGCGATATATAGAAACTAGTAGCGTTTATATCTCAGAAGCTTAAGGGGGCGTAACTATGGTATAGCACGCTAGAAGCAGAGCTACTAGCTATTAGGGAGGTAGTAATAAGGTAGTAGCACTATTTGCTTTACTCTCAGCACTATATCTAGTTTATTACTAACTACCTAGGTTACTAGTACCTCGCTAATAAGAAGACGCTTAATAGCTATTAGGCATAGCTACTATAAGACCTATTGATATTCGACTTCGAAATCGAGTACTAGCTAGGTTACTATAACCTAGCTAATAGCCTCTTATAAAGACCTAATTATACCCCTGAGGATATAGAGATCAAGGAAGCTAGAGATTCGCTCCTATAGGACTTTCTATAACGGTTTAACTAACCTACTATCTAGAGGGTAAGTACTAGGTAATAATAAGGTGCTTAATTATTAAATACCTCCCCTGAATAACTTATACCCTCGCTTTAGGACTAAGTTAAGAAAGCTTAATAGAAAGACCCCTTTTATATTAATAAGGAGTAGGAATAACGAGGGATCAGGTAGTTACTAGATAATACTAATACCCTATAATATTATAAGGGCCTATATATTCCTAATAACTACCCGCTTTAGAAAGAAGTCCTTAGAGCGTTCTATAATAAACTATCCAGAGGTTACTAGGGGGTTACTAAGATACTAAAGAGGATTAGGAAGTTGTTTTTCTAGAATTTGCAGAAGAGCGATATAAAGGAATATATTAAGATATATATAATATATTAGCATATGAAACTAAGATACTACCTCTTATATAGCGAACTTATACCCCTACTAGTACCTACCCGACCCTTTTAATAAATATCGATCGACTTTATCACTAAATTGCTGCTATCCCTTACGATAGAGAATAAGCCTTATAATAGTATTCTCGTTATTATCGACTAATTTACGAAATACTCCCTATATATCCCTACTAGGGAGTTACTTATAGCTAACGGGTTAGCTATACTACTTACTAAATACGTTTTCCTTATATTCAGGCTCCTAGAAGCTATTATATCCAACTGAGGATCGCTATTTACTAGCAACTTTTAGGCTAAAGTATACTACCTGCTAGTTATCAGGAGGAAACTTAGTACTGCCTTTTACCTCTAGACTAATAGCTAAATAGAACGCTAAAATCAGAGCATTAAGCACTTTTTATAAGCTTTCTATAATATTAACTAGGATAATTAGGTAATATAGCTCGACCTAGCTTAATTTATTTATAATAACTCCTACTATAAGGCTACTAAGATACTACCCGCTAAACTGCTAATAGGATATTCTCCCTGCGGACCTAACGACATCGAACCCTAGCAAAAGGTCTTAGCAGTCCTAGCAGCGTATAATAGAGTTCGGGGTCTACTTACCTAGAGGTTAACTATTACTAACCTGCTTTATAAATATAATAAAATATATAGCAAGTTCTATAATTAGAAGAGGACCCCTATTATTTTTGCTATAAGAGACCTCATATTACTTTCGACTAAAAATATTAAGTAAAGGCGGCCTTCTTGAAAACTTTCTAATAAATACCTAGGCCTATTTAGGATCTAATAGGTAATTAACAGGGGATAAGCATATAAGCTATAGATAGATAAAAACTACTAAATTCATAACGTTTTTGCACCTATAAAATTAGAACCCTTTTTTAGCTTAGCTATCCTACTATGAGAAATCCTAATTGATAATAATAATAATAATATCTATATAATAGACTATATTATTACCTATAGGGGCCCTAGATAGAACCGTTAGTACCTTATCAAATAGAAGGGCTATAGCGAACTAGATAATTCATAGGAACCGCAACGGAACGTATCTATCGATTTATAAAATAACTACGAAGCTTAATTACAAGCATAAACATCACGATCTATATATGATTTAATAGGTAACTAGTAGGTAGTTAGAAACAGGGCACGCCGGCTAGGTATTTTAATTTACTAGCCTGAAGGCCCTAATAAGATGGAAAAAGATAAAAACGAGGCCCGAAGGCAACTATATATACCAAGAGATTATTAGCAGCTTACTAGGGGCGCTCCTTGAAAATTTTAAATGCCCTAAGTGCTAGCACCTATCTTATTAGAGCTATTATCCTTGCTACTAGAGTTAGTAGTAATAACCTCATAATTCTAGAAAATATTAGAAATTAACTAGATAAGTACTAGGGAGGTACTAGTAAAGCTTATATTAACTTATAACTTTATTATAGGAGTCTAAGGACTCCTAGGCGCGCATAGCTTATAACTCTTATGCCTCTGCCTAATGCTTAGCGAATCGCTCTATCTCTGAATAGTAATAGCAGAGCTCCTCGTACTACTTATATAGCAACTCGGTCTGCTTCTCTACCTCCTTAGAGAGGTACTACTAGTAGGTAGTAGCCTCCTCTAAGGTAGCTACCTAGTAGTCCTCTATCTTAATAGAGATCTTAGCCTCCTTAGCCTTATACTTCTCAGGTATAATATTAGTATTATTTTTCTTAGCCTAGAGGGCCTTCTTTACTATAAGCTAGGTAGCGAGGATCTCCTCCTAAGTATAATTAGATACTAATAGTAAAGTACTAGAGAGGCACTAGGTAACCTACCTTATTCTTATTATACTAGGATAAAATATCAGGCTCGGTACTACCCTTATCTATAAGGCGCTTAAGCTTATTAGTAGTGCTTATTATACGACGGGTAGGCTATAGGGAGTTAGCAGCTAAGGACTAGAAAATAATATATAAAACTTATATTAATATAAGCTTTTTTATTACCTATTTTAATATAATACTTATATTTAGTTAAAGTATTTAAAATTATATAAATTAGTAATAAAGCCTAAGGCTAAAAGCTAGCGAAGTACTGGATAAGTACTAGCTAAGGACTAGGTGCTTACTATTGCTCTCGAAGTAGATAATTAAGCTTATGAGGAGCTTGATTTTAGGAATATCGCTCTTAGGGGGCTCCTACTTCGCCTATGCTAGGAGATAGCAGTAGCAGGAGCACCCCCGGAGCTCACCTGTTATCGGGATATAGGAAGTATCCGGCATACTAGCGGGGAAGGGAGCGGCGTTATTAGTAGCGGAAGATATAATAATAGATTTATTATATAATAATTAAGATAGAACGATAGGGGAGCAGGAGACTAATAGCAACTTATTAGTATTATAAATCTAAAGAAGTAAGAGGAAGGATTTTAGGCTAGGCGAAAATTTCGAATAGTATTTATATTTTTTTTTAACTCAATACTAAAGTTAGCCTTTTATATAGCTAAAAGGAGGATAATCCCTAGATTATTATATTATTCGCCTTTATTTAACCCTACTGCAAATAGGGAGGCATTAGGTAACTATAGGATAACTACTAGCTAACCCCTATATAATAATAACGAACGCTTTTACCCCTAGAGGGAGAATATCTTTATTACCCCTATAAAGCTACTAAAAATATAATAATAACTAGAAAATACGATAATTTAGAGGGCGAATTCAAAGCGATAAAAATAAGCCTAAATAATAAAATATTTTAGTATAACCCCGCGAAGGAAGGAATAACCCTCGCGAGGGAGTTTAGCTATAGATATCCAGATAACTACTAGGTAGCCCTAGACCTTTTAGATAGAGAGCTATAAGAGTAGCTACGGTAGAGGATAGATACCTTACTACTAGCTAACTGCTCCTCTAAGCTTCTCTAAACTATTTATATAGAAAGCTATAAGAGTAGCTAGGGTAGAGGATAGGTACCTTACTACTAGCTAACTGCTCCTCTGAGCTTCTCTAAACTATAAAGTCCCTTAATACCTAGGTATAGAGCTATAAGAATAGCTAGGGTAGAGGATAAGGTACCCTACTACTAGCTAACTACTCCTCTAAGCTACCTAGCTATTTAAGGAAGAGTTATATAGCTAGACCTAGGGATACCGAATTCTAGACCTATAGGAACTAGGAACTAGGAAGGCTTATAGGAAGCACTAGGTAGGTACTAGGTACCCTCTAGATAACTATAGAGTAGCCTAGTCTAAGGATAGACTAGTTTAGAGGGGGGGGGGATCGTATTACAAGCTAGGATAAGATTATAAGGAAAAGGACTTATCAGACTACCCTATAGGAGTTTATAAAAGGAGGATACCGGGTAGCGCCTCAGATAACAGGCTATGCTAGGAGTCTATAGAAGGGGAATACTAGTAGCACCCCGGGTAATAGGCTATCCTAGGGAAGTCTATAGATAGGGGGCACCGGGTAGCTCCCTAGATAAGTCCTCTAGCCCTTATATACCCTCATATAGTAGACTAGAGGGTTAGAGAAGAATAAACGTTATAACTTTGCACCTATCTATACTGACTCTTTCACTCTGCACCGTACCCGTTTGTGACAGGTTAGTTATTTTCCCTCCTTATTATATTATATTATTTAATAACTACCTTTATATTATGTAAGCCCTTTATTAAGCCTTCGTAGACCCTTCGCAGGATCCGTCCTATCCTTTAATACTTCTATAACTATTATAAGCGCTAGGAGCCTTATTAGCTAACTCCTTGCTAAGTATAGCCCTACTAAGTCCAGGCTTAGCAATAGCAACTATTAGCATAACTAGGTAGGTAGTAGGAAACCTTATATTAGCTATGCGCTATAGCTCCCTAAGAATGCCTAGGTTATCTATACTTATTAATATAATAGTAACTATATATACGAGTTATACTAGGTTTATAGTATTAAGTACTATAGGGTAAGTTTAGCAATTATTTAGGAAAGGTATAGGCTAACCTTTCCTATTTCTAGATTCCTACTTTATCTTATTAATACTATTTATTTCTATTAGAACTAGGTTAAGCGTTATACCTGCGTAATTACTACTAGTTAGTATTAATAGCGCGAGATTTTCTATATCTTTATAGCTATAGAGTAGGGGTAAGAGCTTCTATAATACCTCTATAACTAGTTAGTCAACCTTACTAGCCTTAAGCCTAGTACTAAGAACTATAAGAACTAACTACTTGCTATAGGTATAGGGGAGAGTATAGCTTTATATACCTAGGCATATCTATAGGTTTTTCTTAAAGTAGGTTTTACCTTATAGTTAGTCTTACCCTTTTATTATTCTAATATATATTTATAAGTAGCTTGCTAGGCTAAGGATAAGTCTTTAGTTAAGGAGATCGTAGTGTAGCTTAATAATATTCTTCCTACTTACTTATATAATAAAAGTTAAGTATTTAAATAGGCTACCTTTCTTAATAAGCTTGCTAATTGTAAGGGACTGGATACCCAGACCGGAGCAGCTGGAGATGCCTCGGCTAGCATAGGCTGAAAGGATAGAGGGGCCTATAGGTCTAGGGTATAGAACCCTTATATCAAAGATTTAGCAAATACTTACTAAAGGCTAGAAATAAAGGATCTTAGAAGAAGCAAGCAAAAGTAGTATAATAATACTAATCTTACTTTTTAGATACTTCTACTATTAGTTTAACCTAACTATAGCTCTTAGCCCCTTAATACCTTTATAATTCTTTTGCTTCTATCCTGCTTTAAGAAGGTTAGTAATAATAATAGTACTATATACCCGAGCAATACCTACTAATTAGGCTTAAGAACTTATGCCTAATATTTGCTAAGAGTAGAGCGAAATAGCCTATATAAACCTATATAAAGAAGCTTACCCTAGTAAGTAATTAGAGGATAATATAAGCTAATAAGGGGAAGTAAGAAGCTATGCTTTAAGCGAGGCTAGGGGCCCTAAGGAGAATAGGCTACTTATGCTAAATGCTCGCTATATAGATAATAAGTATATATAGGAAAATAGGGAATATAAGACCCCTTCCTATAGACCGGAGGGCTAATAGGCTAGATATCTGCAGCTATAGCTAATAGGCTAGCCTAAGCTAAAGGGCTAGATAAAGCAACTAGCTAAGTGCTAATATAATAGATTATAACTATAATAGCTAACTAATAGGAGCTAATTACTACTATATTAAGCAACCGAGCTCCTACTAAGCGATTGCCTAAGGTTTATAAAAAACTCCCGAATTATAATATAGCACGCCTTACTAGCGAATCTACTAATATAATAAGAGAAGATTAGCTTATTATAGTTAAAGGGTCTTATAAATACCGCCTTAGCTGCTCTAATAGCTAGTATATCTAATAAGCTTTGAGTATAATAGAGCATACCTTATAAATAGAATAGCGGAATTATTAGCAAATACTTATAGACGAGTTAGGGAACTAGATAGACCTTAAATAGGAAGACTTTAGAATTTTCATAAGAGGGTAGCATATCGCACCCGAGCTCTAAGAGTAGAACTACTATAATACTTTAAGATAGTACTATTAGAAGGATAATAAGAAACTAATTATATATTAGGCTCGATAGGAGTCTATTAACTAAGCACTTAGCAAGCTGAGCATAAGTAATATAAAGGTATATACCTTCTTTTAGGGCTATATTAAGACCCTAAAGGATAAACTCTTTAAGCAGGATATTAACCGCACTAATATATATACTATTACCCTATATATATAGAGATTATAGGAGATTATAGAAGGGAGACGTAGGGGAATATCTACTAGCTATTCTAAGTTATATAAGTAACTATACTTAGGCTCTCTAGACCGCCCTTATAAGAGCAGCTTATAACCCCCTAGGTTAATAGACTTAAGGGATCGCTACCTAGAGACCCTATCCTAGAACGACCGCTTAGCAGATACTTATATAACGCCTAGCGCTAGTAGTATATCTACTAACTCCCGGGGATCCTAATACTATAATTATAAGAAGTATAGCTATATCTCCTTTAACTATACTAAAACCTATATATAGCTAACGGGTAGTAATTAGAACCTAAACCTAAGACGGGGCGGGATAAGCATAATTATAATACCTAGTATAACTAACGCTAAAGACTTAGGAAACGAGTAGGTATAGATATAACCCCGAGGGGTATTATACTAGAAATCACCTTAGTTCTAATAGGATAGACTATTAAGGGATAGGTATTAGCGCTCCGAGCATCTAGCGAAGTTAAACTAGAGGTTAATATAGATACCTATATAGTAATAGATATTATATAAGAAGATCTTATCGAGAGGCTCTAACTAAAGGAGGCTACTAGTATTATAACCCCTGAATTAGTAGATTTCTAGGGAAGGCTTATACCTATAGGTAAGGTCTACTAGCTTATATTCTTCTTTATAAATAATTAGAGTTATTTATAGAAGATTCGCTAGGCTTTTATTATAAGCCCTCGCCCCGAAGGAGTAGGAGATATCCTTCTATATAATAACTTAATAAGATAGGAAGGTATCTATATAAATACTTATGCATATACCTAGTTATATAAACCCCTCTTACTCGCTAAGCTAGAGGTAATTATCCAAGAGATTATAGAGAATAGCTAATAAGCCTATATTATATACTTAATAGGTGCTATAAGCTCTAATAAAAAGGATATAGAGTCCTTAGGCGAAGATTCGCTAGATAATAAGCAGGAGAAGAAGATTCCTAGGGAACTTTAAGACTTTATTAATATTTTTAATAAGGAGAATGCAAAGAAAGTTCCGAGGCTAAAGGGAGTAGTATACTATATTGAACTAAAACCTAGTAAGGAACCCCTATATAGACCTATATACTCTATATTAGCAGAGTAGTTATAAACGCTCGCTAAGTATATCTAGGATATAGAGGCAGCAGGCTATATATACTACTTAACTAGCTCCGCAGGAGCACTAGTATTATTTATACCTAAGAAGGATAGAAGCTTATAACTATATATAGACTATAAGGGATTAAATAAAATCATAATAAAGAACTATTTTCCTCTATTACTAATTAGTAAGCTTCTAGATAGACTCGCTAGAGCAAAGTTTATTTCTAAGATTAACTTAAGCGAGGTATACTACTAAATTGCAATTAATAAAGTAGATAAGTAGAAAATAGCGTTTAGAATATAATATAGGTACTTCGAGTATATTATAATATTATTTAGGCTTATGAATACCCTAGTAACTTTTTAGGTATATATTTACTAAATACTCGCTAACCTTTTAGATATCTATTATATTATATACTTAGATAATATTCTAATCTACTTAGATATAAGGGAATAATATACTAAGGACCTCTATGCTATCCTATACTACCTAAGGGCTACTAAGCTATTTATAAAACTAAAGAGGTATAACTTCTACTAGATAGAAGTAGATTTTCTGGGGTTCTATATTACCTAAGATAGCATTAGGATAGACCTAAATAGAGTCCGAGTAGTTACTAAATAGCTAGTATTGAAATCTTTTAGAGATATCTAAGTATTCCTTAGTTTCTATAACCTTTACTATAAGTCTATTATAAGATATTCTTATATTATAGCCCCTATAAATAGCGCGCTCAAGGGAAGCTAGAATAGCATAAAGTCGGGAGCCTTTGCCTAGATAGGGGAGATATAGACTATATTTAAGATATTTCGGAGAGTATTCGCTAAAGCCTTAATACTAAGATACTATAACCTAGTATTAGAAACTAGGGTTAAAACTAATATATCTACTTAAGTAGCATCTAGCATGCTCTTATAGAAGCATAGCATAGTTTAGCACCTAGTAGCCTTCTAGTTAAAGAAGCTCTTAGATATAGAGAGGCATTAGGCTATAGGGCAATAGGAACTCCTTACTATTATAAAAAGTTTAGATTACTAGGCGTAGTATCTATAAGGGCTCCCTAAGAAATTCGTAGTACTTATAGACTATATAGTACTAAAAGGAGTGCTTATTACGCCTATGCAGGATATTTATAGAAGACTCGCATAATAGGTTTACTACCTATTAGCATTTAACTTTGAAATCTAGCATAAGTTAGGGGTTACTAATCTAGTAAATAGATTATTATAACGCCCTAACTATATAGTAGAAGATACTAAGGTGGATAATATACTTCCTACCCTTAGAAAGAAACTTAGGCTTATTAGCTAGCTTTTAGTAAATATTTACTAGTATATTATTAAGCTTAAAGGAACTATAGCTACTATAAGAACTTATACCCGAGCTATCTAGCGAAGCATATAAGAACCTTGCTAGAGGGCTAGCTCTAAGGTTAAGGGATCCTCACCCTTAAGTTAGTACTACCCTACGATAGGTACTAATAAGCTACTACGTACGAGTATGCATATTAGCGCTATTACCCGTATAAAAGCATATACAGGTACTACGCCGACTGCTCTACGAGAGAATAGCGATAGGCTAGAGGACTCAGGGGGAGCTAGGGTTACTATACCAGAATAGTATATCCTACGTACTATAATAAGGGAGCTTATTTAGGATAAAATAGCTTATATATTATAACTAGGTATAGATCTCGAATAGATAGTTAGAGGACTATAGGCTAAAGACCCCTTCTATAGAGATATTATAGCTAAGGTTCGCTAGGATACTAGGGAATACTAAGGATACCGAGTTAATAAGAATAATATCCTTTAGTTCAGAAGAAGACTTATTATCCTAGAAGAGGGATCCCTCTGCTATAAAATCCTGAAGAATTATTATAATATGCTTAGATTAGGGTATATAAGAGCAAATAAGATAGCTAAGCTAATCTTATAAAAGTTTTATTAGCTATATTTAATAGAGGATATATAGCGATATATTACTAAGTGCCTGCGTTACTAAGGGGTGCATATACTATAGCATAAGCTATACGGGCTACTACAAATACTAGAACTACTAGTATACCTATTCTAATAGATTTCTCTGGACTTCTTAACTAGCTTGCTAGAAAGTTGCTAAGATAATGGAGTTACTTATAATATAATCCTAGTAATTATATATTAGATAACTAAAGTAGTATAGTTCTTAGTAATAACTAAGCGACTAGACGCTGCAGGTTTAGCGAGGATCTTATATTAAGAGATCGAGTGCTACCATAGCATGCTAGAGGTTATTATTAGTAACTAAGATAAACTAATTACTAGCTAGTTCTAGCGAGACTAGACTAAGGCTTAAGATATAGAAGGGCATATCTCTATTACATAGTATCTATAGATAGATAGCTAGACCGAAAGAATATATTAAACCTTAACTATATATCTTATAAAGTTTAGCAAAAGTTCGCGCAACTAATAGGCAATATAATTAGTTAAAGCTGAATTTTCATATAATAATAGTAAATATACTACTATTAATATATCCCTATTTAAAGCCCTTATAGGATACTACCCTTAAATAGTTAACTACTACTTGCTAAATATGAAGATTAGGACCTAAGGGGTTAACAAAAGGCTTAAGAAGCTAATAGAGGTTTGCTAAAGAATAGCTAAGACCTAGCGATATATAACTAAGGTATAAGCTAAGAATTCAAATACTAGAAGAAAAGCGTAATTATATAATATTAGAGATATTATAAAACTCTTAATAAAGAACTTCTATTTTATAAAGAGTTAGCAAAAGCTCGCCCTAAGATTTATTCCTATGCTAGTTATAGAAGTTATAAGCCCTAATACCTATAGAGTATAACTCCTAGAGAAGTATAGTAGAGCATATAATATCTTTTCTATTACTCTACTTAAGCTATAGTATAGCTAAAAGCTCGCTAAGGGGTAGCTCCTAGACCTTGAAGAAGACCCTGAGGAATAGGAAGTTAAGGATATTATATTATAGAGGGAAGCGCTAATAGGCCCCCTATATTTAGTTAAGTAGAAAGGCTAGCTAGTAGAGTATAATACTTAGGAGCCTGAAGAATACTTAGCGAATGCTTTATAAATCCTCGCTAGATTTAAGAAATAGTAGTATAAGTTATATTATAAGTAGGATAATAAGTAGTATAGATTAATAACAAAAGTTAATTAACTATAAGATAGCTGAAATGCTAAGAGAAGACCCCCCCCTATAAAAGCAATATAAACCCTATAGGTATCTAACCTTATATTACTATAGAAGTCTACTATACCTTCGCTGAAGTTATACTAGTACTACTACTTATCGTTATCATTATTACCCTCGTCGCTATTATTATTATCCTCGCTCTCCTCCTTAGAGCTATCGCTAGTAGTACTACTATTACTACCCTAACTATTGCTCTCTATAGTATTATTAGAGTTGCTATCCTCTATAGCTAAAGACTTATCCTCCTCGCTACTATAAACCTAGTACTGCTAAGCTATCGCTAAGTTATTACTAACCTTCTTATGAGAATTAGGTTAAGGCGTGGGATTATTACTAATAACCTCGAAGATAGCAACGGGAGCTTAGTAATAAGTATTATAAAGCATATAGGAACCTTAGACCTTCGAAGGCTCCTATAAAAGAAGTCTAGATATATAGGTATTGCTCTTTAAAAGCTATGTTATTAGGATATTAGTAAGCTTATTAAGAAAGGTAGCCTACTTAAAGATATAGGTCTTATTATATAAGTAAGTAGGGAGAGTATTATCGAGCTATATTATAATCTCTTTAACTAAAACCTTATCCTTAGCTTAGCAAGCTACTTATAAATATATATTAGATTAATAAAAGGGTAAGACTAATTATAAGGTGAAACCTACCTTAAGTAAGACCTATAGATACGCCTAGGTATATAAAGCTATACTCTCCTTAATACCTATAGCAAGGAGTTAGTTCTTATAGTTCTTAGAACTAGGCTTAAGACTAGCAGGGTTTACTAACTAGTTATAGAGGTATTAGAGAAGCTCCTACCCCTGCTCTATAGCTATAAAGATATAGAAGATCTCGTGCTACTAATACTAGCTAGTAGCGATCGCATAGATACGATGCTTAACCTAGTTCTAATAGAAACGAGTAATACTAATAGGATAAGTAGGAATCTAGAAATAGGAAAAGTTAGCCTATACCTCCCCTGAATAATTACTAAACTTACCCTATAGTACTTAATACTACGAACCTAGTATAACTCGCACGTATAATTAGTATTATATCAATAGGCGTAGACGACCTAGGTATTCTTAAGGAGCTATAGCGCGCAGCTAACGCAGGGTTCGCTACTACCCGCCTAGTTATACTAATAGTTGCTACTGCTAAGTTTAGCCTTAGTAGGGCTATACTTAGTGAGGAGTTAGCTAATAAGGCTCTTAGCGCTTATAATATTTAAGGAAGTATTAAAAGATAGGAAGGGTCTATAAAGGCTCGATAAAGGGCTTAGATAATATGAAAGTAGTTATTAAATAATATAGTATAATAAGGAGGGAAAAGAACTAACCCTAGGGCGGGAAAAAGCTATTATTTTATAAATAGCTAAAGAGACCTCGCCGAACTATTATAAAAGCAGATATAACTTCGGATAGCAAAGAATAGCAATTACTTACTATAATAAGTACTACCTACTAGGAGGTAGATATAGTAAATTAGTAGCAATGGTTGCTATCCGACCTACTTAATAGCCTCGTGATATACCCGTTTAGAAGGGGGATAATAGGATAAAAAACGAAGTTATTATAAGGGTATAATATAAGAAAGTGCTCGCTAGATAAAGGGCGAATAGCAGGAGAATAAAAATGAAGTTATTATAAGGATAACTACCCTCTTTCGAAAGGAAATAATAGGATCCCTTTAGAATAACCCGGATAGAGAGCATAAAAGGGCCTAAAAGGAGAGGAACTATAAGGAACGGGATTATAAGCTTAGCTATTATATCTATAACTCTAAGGGCCCTACTATCTTTTAGCGAATACTTAGCGAATAGTTACTATACTAGATAATAGTAGCGATAAGTGAAGGACTAGGACCCACCCCGGATAGCTAAGAAGGATAATAACAGAGGGCTAACCTATAATACCCGATCTTATAATAGGGACTACTATAATTAGAAGGGGGATAATTATAAGGGACTAGATTGTCACGAGCCTGGATGAGATCGTAGGGAAAAGGACTTATCGGACTACCCTATAGGAGTCCGTAGAAGGGGGATACCGGGTAGCACCTCAGATAACGGGCTATGCTAGGAGTTCGTAGAAGGGGAATACTAGTAGCACCCCGGGTAATAGGCTATCCTAGGGAAGTCTATAAATAGGGGGCACTGGGTAGCTCCCTAGATAAGTCCTCTAGCTCTTATGCACCTTTATATAGTAGACTAGAGGGCGAGAGAAGAATAAATATTATAACCTTATACCTATCTATACTAACTCTTTTATTCTATATTAAACCCTATTTATAATATATTCTTCTCTCCTATTTATACTAATAGGGGTGCAGACCGTTAGAGCAATATAACGTATAATAACGATACCTACCCGCAGGTCTACTAGGGAGGCAGGGTCCCCTGCTGGACGGGAGCTACTAAATAGCTAAACTTAGGATAAGATACCTATCGATTAGAATAATAAAGAGAGCACTAGTAAGGAACTAGTTAATTAATTAATAGAGGCTGAATTAGATCGTCTTATTGAGGAGGAAGAAAAGAAGAGTCGATTAAAGCATAAATAAGAATATCTTAAGGCCTTAAGAGCTAGCTAACTATTAATCCTAACGGATAACCCCACTACTTACTAAGTAGTTATCAGTAGCAACCCCGAGGCGAAGAAGCACCGGTTGGAACTTTGGGGCGTAAATGAGAAATCTTAAGGCCTTAAAAGCCGGCTGACTATTAATCCTAACGGATAATCCCACTACCCACCAGGTAGTTATTAGCAGCAACCCCGAGGCAAAGAAGCACCAGTCGGAACTTTAGGGGAAGCACCTCCCGATGCTTAGGTATAAAGGGGGCACCTAGACTAACTATAATTAATTCATATTTAACCTCAACGTGCGATTTGAAATAAATAAGATTACCTTAGACCTTAAGAAGGTGCTATATACTACTAGGTGCCTAGAAGGATTAATAGCAAAGCGATAGACCTTATACCTTTCTATTAGATATAATAATAAGGTAAAGAATATTACTTAGATAATAATAGAGGACTAGTTAACTAATAGCATAGCTAATAAGGGGTCTAGGATCCTTAGCATATAAACTTAGCTTAAATAGGCCTACTAGTAACTAGGATAGTTATACTAGAGCTTTATTAATTACTATAAAGGGATTGAGGCGGAGAGCCCCTACTAATAACTAGAGGAGATCCGGGTAGCTAATATAGTAGCTAGGTTAGACCCTAAGCTCTAATACTATATTATAGCGAATAGATTACTAAAATCACAGCTCGAACTTAATATAAGGGCTAGGAACGCTGAACTTATAATTAATATATAAGCATATAGGCTACTAGTGAGGGACTAGAGGACTAACTATAAGGGATAATAACTAGAGGGCTAAGCTACTAATCTAGAGGAATAGACTAAGATTATAAGGGGGGACTATAGCTATACTAATACCTACTAAGAGCCTACTAAGGATATATCATAGGATACTAGGAGGGAAACTATCTATTATAGTTCTAATAAGAAAAGCTATATCTCACTAAGGTGCTTATACTATAAGAAATGCAGCTATACCTGCTATAAAGGCAAACTATGCCCTAGCGAATAACCAGAGGAGAACCAGGTAACTATATACACGGTCTAATAGGATAGCAACTAGCTATATCGCTTTGAAATAATAATATAGGTCCGGGTTGCAAGTAGCTAGAAGACTAATACTACGCTTATTAATTATAGAGCCGATAAGAATATTATAGACTAGAGGGTTATAACCGATGCCTAACTAGAAGCTAATAACTTAGAACCTATAAGGGGAATATAGGCATCCAAGAGACCTAACTATAGCATACAGAAGTTAGTCACCTGAATAACTAATAGTATAGGCATCTAGCGGATAGTTTTATATAACTTTAGGATTAGTAATAGTAATAGCTATAATACTATCCTAGGGATCCCTTAGTATATATCGGAGTGCCTTAATATTAATTAGAGGGAGTTAGGCTAGACCTTTCCCCTATATAATAAGAGCATTCGCCCTATTATAACTAGAAAAGAGCTTAGGTATATTAAAAATAAAGCAAGAGTAGTATTTATAGGGGTACTATAGATTAACTAGATATTAACTACTATCTACTAGGAGTATAACTAGGAACCTGAGGATACTAAGGATACTAAACCAAAGATCCTACTAGAATACTAGGATTTTGAAAAGGTATTTAATATTAACTTAGTAGGAATTATACTAGAGTTCGGAACTATTAGGAGCTACCCTATTAACCTAGAGCCCAGGACTAAGCCCCTATTTAGACCGATCTACCTACTAGCTAAGAAGGAGTTAGAGGAGTTGAGGGACTATATCTATAAGGCCTTATAAAAGGGATAGATTCGCTTATTAATAAGTCTAGTAAGGATACTAATCCTATTTATTCTAAAGAAGGGGGGTAAGTTAAGGTTATATATAGATTACTAGGGAGTTAACCGGGTAACTACTAAAAACTATACCCCTCTCCCCTTAATTAACGAAATCCTCGATTAGCTCTCCTAAGCGAAGTACTTTATAAAGCTCGACCTTAAAGACGCCTACTACTAGGTAAGGATCTAAGAGGGAGATAAGTAGAAGATAGCATTCTATATATAATATAGTTACTATAAATATTATATTATGCTATTTAGGCTCGTTAATATACCTGCTACCTTCTAAACGTTTATTAACGAGTTACTTATAGGCCTAGTTAATGTTATTTATATTATATATTTGGATGATATTTTGATATTTACTAATGATATAGACTCCTATATAGAGGCGGTGAGGCAGGTACTCACCTAGTTAGGAGCTAATAGCCTCTATGCGAACCCCGATAAGTATGAATTCCATAATGAATAGATCGACTTTCTTAGGTTTATAGTTTTATTAGATAGTATTACTATAGAATAGGAGAGGGTCTAAGCAATCGCTAAGTAGCTAGTACCTACTACGATATAATAAATTCAGCAATTTCTAGGATTTATAGGGTTTTATAGGAGATTTATTAAGAATTACTCCAAAATCTATAGCCTACTTACTAACCGACTTGCTAATATAGCTAAAGGATAACTAGTTATAACTAGTATGGTACTAGTTGCCTTCTATTAGCTCTACGCTTTATTTATAGAAGCACCTATTTTATAATACTTTGACCCTATGCTCCTAATTCGTATTAAAACCGATATATTAGACTTTATAATAGGGGCGATATTAAGCTAGCTAGAGGGCGATATATAGAGACTAGTAGCGTTTATATCTCAGAAGCTTAAGGGCGTATAACTATAGTATAGCACGCTAGAAGCAGAGCTACTAGCTATTAGAGAGGTAGTAGTGAGGTAGCAGCACTATTTGCTTTACTCTTAGTATCTAGTTTATTACTAACTACCTAGGTTACTAGTACCTCGCTAATAAGAAGACGCTTAATAGCTATTAGGCATAGCTACTATAAGACCTATTGATATTCGACTTCGAAATCGAGTACTAGCTAGGTTGCTATAACCTAGCTAATAGCCTCTTATAAAGACCTAATTATACCCCTGAGGATATAGAGATCAAGGAAGCTAGAGACTCGCTCCTATAGGACTTTCTATAATAGTTTAACTAACCTATTATTTAGAGGGTAGGCACTAGGCTATAATAAGGTGCTTAACTATTAAATACCTCCCCTGAGTAACTTATACCCTCGCTTTAGGACTAAGTTAAGAAAGCTTAATAGAAAGACCCCTTTTATATTAATAAGGAGTAGGAATAACGAGGTATAAGGTAGTTATTAGATAATATTAGTATCCTATGATATTATAAGGGCTTATATATTCCTAATAACTATCTGCTTCAGAAGGAAGTCCTTAGAGCATTCTATAACGAACTATCCGGAGGTTACTAGGAGGTTACTAAGATATTAAAGAGGATTAGGAAGTTATTTTTCTAAAATTCGTAGAAGAGCGATATAAAAGAATATATTAAGACGTATATAATATATTAGCATATAAAACTAAGATACTACCTCCTATATAGCGAACTTATACCCCTATTAGTACCTACCCGGCCCTTTTAATAAATATTAATTAACTTTATTACCAAATTGCTACTATCCCTTATAGCAGGGAATAAGCCTTATAATAATATTCTCGTTAATATTAACCGATTTATAAAATACTCCCTATATATCCCTACTAGGGAGTTACTTATAGCTAATAGGTTAGCTATACTACTTACTAAATATATTTTCCTTATATTCAGGCTCCTAGAAGCTATTATATCCAACTAAGGATCGCTATTTACTAGCAATTTTTAGGCTAAAGTATACTACCTACTAGTTATTAGGAGGAAACTTAGTACTACTTTTTACCCCTAGACTAATAGCTAAATAGAACGCTAAAATCAGAGCATTAAGCACTTTTTACGAGCTTTCTATAATATTAACTAGGATAATTAGGTAATATAGCTCGACCTAGCTTAATTTATTTATAATAACTCCTATTATAAGGCTATTAAGATACTACCCGCTAAACTACTAATAGGATATTCTCCCCGCGGACCTAATAACGTCGAACTCTAATAAAAGGTCTCAGTAGTCCTAGCAGCATATAATAGGGTTTAGGGTCTATTTACCTAGAGGTTAGCTATTACTAACCTGCTTTATAAATATAATAAGGCATATAGCAAGTTCTATAATCAGAGGAGGACCCCTATTATTTTTGCTATAGGAGACCTTATATTACTTTTAACTAAAAATATTAAGCAAAGGCAGCTTTTTTAGAAACTTTCTAATAAATACCTAGGCCTATTCAGGATCTAACGGGTAATTAATAGGGGATAAGTATATAAGCTATAAATAGATAAAAACTACCGAATTTATAATATTTTCACGCCTATGCAATTAGAACCTTTTTTTAGCTTAGCTATCCTACCACGAGAAATCCTAATTAATAATAATAATAATAATATCTATATAGTAGACTATATTATCACCTATAGGGGCCCTAGATAGAACCGTTAGTACTTCATCAAATAGAAGGGCTATAGTAAACTAGATAATTCATAGGAACTGCAACGTAATATATCTATCGATTTATAAAACGACTACGAAGCCAAATTACAAGTAGAAATATTATAATCCCTATATAATTTAACGGGTAACTAATAAGTAGTTAGAAACTAGGTACGCTAGCTAGGTATTTCAATTTATTAGCCCGAAAGCCCCCTAACGAGGCGAGAAAATAAAAAACGCCTAAAGGCTACTAATAAGATAGAAAAAAGATAAAAACGAGGCCTGAAGGTAATTATATATACCTAGAGCTTATTAGCAGCCTACTAGGGGTGCTCCTAAAAGATTTTAAATCCCCTAGGTGCTAGCACCTATCTCCTTAAAGCTATTATCCTCGCTACTAGAGTTAATAATAATAACCTTATAATTTTAGAAAATATTAGAAATCGACTAGATAAGTACTAGGGAGGTACTAGCAAGGCTTATAGAGATCTACGACTTTATTATAGGAGTTAACTAACTCCTAGGTGCGCATAGCCTATACCTCCTACGCCTCTATCTACCTTTTTGCAAACTGCTCTATTTCTAAGTAGTAGTAGTAGAGCTCCTTATATTACTTATATAATAATTCGGTCTATTTCTCTACCTCCTTAGAGAGGTGCTACTAGTAAATAGCAGCCTCCTCTAAAGCAGCTACCTAGCGGTCCTCTATCTCTATAGAGATCTTAGCCTCCTCTACCTTATGCTTTGTGGCGAATGAGATGAGTCACAAAAGTGGATCCACAATTGCTACGCTGCAATTGTGGCTTAAGTACGTACTTCGCAACACATACCCCAGTTTCACAACGCCCTAGGCAGGTGCGGAACTGCTACTCTTAATCGAACCTTCTGATTAGGTATATCTCGCTAAAATCTAGGTGGTGTAGTCGGCCCTCTACGCCTCTCGTGGGATTCGAACCCTAGGTCTCTAGGTTATTATATAAGCTACTAGCCTGTTAACTATAGTATACTCAAAACTATTCAGGCATATAGCACAGGGAGTCACGAACGAACTAGGCTTATAACTATGGCGAATGAGATGAGGCACAAAAGTGGATCCATAATTGCTACGCTGCAATTGTGGCTTAAGTACGTACTTCGCAACATGCTTCTTAGGCGTGATATTAGTATTATTCTTTTTAGCCTAGAGGGCTTTCTTTACTACGAGCTAGGTAGTAAGGATCTCCTCCTAAGTATAATTAGATACTAATAGTAAAGCACTAGAGAGGTATTAGGTAACCTACCTTATTCTTAGCATACTACGCCCGAATATTAGGCTTGGAGCTGCCCTCGTCTATTAGCTATTTAAGCTTATTAGCAGCACTTATTATATAACGGGTAGGCTATAGGGAGTTAGCAGCTAAGGACTAGAAAATAATATATAAAACCTATATTAATATAGGCTTTGCTATTACCTATTTTAATATAATGCTTATATTTAGTTAAGGCGTCTAAAATTATATAAATTAGTAATAAATTCTAGAGCTAAACTAGCGAAGCACTAGATAAGTACTAGCTAAGAACTAGATACTTACTATCGCTCTTAAAGTAGATTATCAAGCTTATAAGCAGCTTAATCTCGGGAATATTATCCTTAGGGGGCTCCTACTTCGCTTATACTAGGAGATAGCAGCAGTAGGAGCACCCCCGGAGCTCACCTGCTATAGGGATATAGGAGGCGTCTAGCGTACTAGCAGGGAAAGGAGCGGCGTCGATAGATAAAGATATAATAATAGATTCGTTATATAATAATTGAGATAAAGTTATAGTAGGAGAGCGGGAGACTAATAGCAACTTATTAGTATTATAATCTAAAGAAGTAAGAGGAAGGATTTTAATAGGGCGAAATTTCAAATAATATTTATACTTTTCAACTCGATACTAAAGTCGGCTTTTTGCGCAGCTAAAACGAAGATAATCCCTAGATTATTATATTATTCGCCTTTATTTAACCCTACTATATATAAGGAAGTACTAGATAACTACTAGATAAAGACTAGCAAACCCCTATATAATAATAATAAACGCTTTTACCTATAGAGGGAGAATATCGTTATTACCCCTATAAAGCTCTTAAAAATATAATAACGAGTAGAAGATATAATAATTTAGAAGGTGAATTCAAAGTAATAAAAATAAGCCCGAATAATAAAACGTTTTAGCATAATCCTGCAAAACAAGGAACAACCCTCGCAAGGGAGTTTAGCTACAGGTATCCAGATAACTACTAGGTAGCAGATAGAGAGCTATAAGAGTTACTAGGGTAGAGGATAGATACCCTACTACTAGCTAACTGCTCTTCTAAGCTTCTCTAAACTATAGCTGCAGGTATCCGGATAACTACTAGGTAGTAGATAGAGAGCTATAAGAGTTGCTAGGGTAGAGGATAGATACCCTACTACTAGCTAACTGCTCCTCTAAGCTTCTCTGAACTATGGCTGCAGGTATCTGGATAACTACTAGGTAGTAGATAGAGAGCTATAAGAGTTGCTAGGGTAGAGGATAGATGCCCTACTACTAGCTAACTGCTCCTCTGAGCTTCTCTAAACTATGGCTGCAGGTATCCGGATAACTACTGGGTAGCCCTGGACCTTTCAGACAGAGAGCCATGAGAGTAGCTAGGGTAGAGGCTAGGTACCTCACCACTAGCTAACTGCTCCTCTGAGCTTCTCTAAGTATAATCCCTTAATACCTAGGTATAGAGCTATAAGAGTAGCTAGGGTAGAGGATAAGGTGCCCTACTACTAGCTAACTCCTCCTCTAAGCTACCTAGCTATTTAAAGAAGAGTTATATAGCTAGACCTAGGGATGCTGAATTCTAGACCTATAGGAACTAAGAACTAAGAAAGACTTATAGGTAGGCACTAGGTACCCTCTAGATAACTATAGAGTAGCCTGGTCTGAGGATAGACTAGTTTAGAGAGGGGGGATCGTGTTATAAGCCTGGATAAGATCGTAGGGAAAAGGACTTATCAGACTACCCTATAGGAGTCTATAGAAGGGGGATACTAGGTAGCACCTCGGATAATAAGCTATACTAGGAGTCTATAGAAGGGGAATACTAGTAGCGCCCTAGGTAATAGGCTATCCTAGGGAAGTCTATAGATAGTAGGCACCGGGTAGCTCCCTAGATAAGTCCTCTAGCTCTTATGCACCTTTATATAATAGACTAGAGGGTGAGAGAAGAATAAATATTATAACTTTGCACCTAACTATACTAACTCTTTCACTCTGCACCGTACCCCGTTTGTGATATAGATACCTAGACTAGAGAAGCTAGAGACGCCTTAGCTAGTATAGGCTGAAGGGATAGAGAGGCCTATAGGTCTAGGGTATAGAACCCTTATAGCGAAGACCTAGTAAATACTTACTAAAGGCTAGAAATAAAGGATCTTAGAAGAAGTAAGCAAAAGTAGTATAATAATACCGATCCTACCTTTTGGGTGCTTCTGCTATTAGTTTGACCTGACCGTGGCTCTTAGCCCCTCGATACCTTTATACAGGGTAGAAGCAAAAGAATTATAAAGGTATCGAGGGGCTAAGGGCTATAGTTAGGTTAAACTAATAGCAGAAGTACCTAAAAGGTAGGATTAGTATTATTATACTACTTTTGCTTGCTTCTTCTAAGATCCTTTATTTCTAGCTTTTAGTAAGTATTAGCTAGGTCTTCGCTATAAGGGTTCTATGCCCTAGACCTATAAGCCTCTCCATCCCTTCGGCCTATACTAGCCGAGGCGTCTCCGGCTTCTCCGGTCTGGGTATCCAGTCCCTTATACTTGCTATCTTCTATACTAACTATACCTAAGTCCTAATATATTACTAACTGTTTAATAAAGAACTATATAAGTAACTATATCTCCTTCTACCTTATTATATCTAGCTTCTCATAATACCTTTACTCTTAAAGCTCGGGGTTAATATACTATTAGTAAGTAAATACTATAAAGTTAGCCTATGCTAGGTCTCCTTCTAGCCTAGCCTTATAGTATCGCTATTAGGTCTATAGGAATAGGCTTATCTTTATAAGCGCTTATTAGACCTATTACTCTAGTATACTACTAGCATATAATTAGTTTCTATCTTTAATTATTTAGATCTAGTTGCTAACCTAGTCTATAGTAAAGTCCTTAGTTATAATATAGTAGTTATATATAGGGGGCTTTTTATATTCTCTCTATAAGTATCTTATTACTAAGCGATTAGCAAGTTCCCGTAGTAGGGCAGTAGTTTATTCCTTATATTGCTATTATTATAGATATATCTGCTCTATAAGGCTCTCCTGCTATTTCTATAGTAACCCTATAGCCTAGGTAAGGATGCTAGAGAAACTAGCTTCTCAGGGCGTCCTAGGCGGGGTACCCTATTAGCTATTGCTCGCTATCTATTTACCCCTCGAGGGGTAGTCTGCCTAGTTTAGCGCTACCTAGGACCTAGCCTAACCCCTTGAGGTTATTCCTCCTGCTATAGTATTACTAGGGTTATCTATTCCCCTAGTATAGTATCTATACTATATTCCCTATATCTCAGGGCTTAGCGAATAATTAGTATTATATTAGCTAAGACCTTATTAGTTATATTCTATATACTTAGCCTGGAGTTTATTATAATTAAACTCTATTACTAAATTATTAGTATATTATTACTAGTTCGCTTTAGATATTCTAACTAGTATTAGTTTTTTAAATCGAGGTAGAAGTAATAGAATTATAAAGAGTATAGCTAAAGGCTTAAACTAGGAAAGGCTAGAATATTAAAACGTAAGTATCTATTATTATATTAGACTATTACTTAATCTTCTAAGTTTTTAGCTTATAGAGTTTTCTCCAAGGTATATTTATCCGCCCCTGACTCGCCGACGTTTTGCTGATAGCGTGGCTCTGTATCCTGCACCCGCTATTGTTCCTTACAATCTGTAATTGAGGAAGCAAAAGGGAACATCTCCTACGAATAATAATAACCCTCTACCTATAGCTAAGTCTAAAAAAGCTAGGAAGTTAAGGAGTATAGGTATATAGATATATTAGTCACCTTATTAAATATTAGTATTTATATAGGAACTTCTATATACCTATTAGGTTAAGAAGCTAAATATTAATAAGCTATAAGCCCTAACGTTAGTATAAGTAGAGATCACAAAGAGCCTTAATAACATAAAGATCTTTAGCTACGCTATAACGCTAGATTATATATATAATAAGTTCTATACTAAAAAGAAGAGGTTCTCTCTATAGGTATAAGTAGCGCTAAAGTCGGGTAATACCTTTAATATAATAACTAGTATAGCGTACTAAGATAATAATAAAAAGAAGGCCTTCCTAGCTAATAACTCTAAGTTATTATAGATATAGACTATAGGGTTAGGTTAGCCTTAGCTATACTTAGAGATATAGAATAGAGGCCTAGGGACTAGTGAGAATATATATACTATAGAAGATCTTATATAGGTAAGGGACTCTAATAAAGAGGATAATATTAGTAAGAGTAGCGAGATTTGCGAGAGTAGTAGTAAGGAGGAATTTAACGACTTTAGCGAGGAGGAGGATAACGCTATTAATAATACGCCTGGTCTACCTACCTTACTAACCCTATAGAGTAGCCGCCTCATATCGAGTATATTATCTCGCACGCCCTTGCTTTAATATTAAATATTATAAACGCCGCTATACGTATTTAATATATTAAAGCTATAAAAGTATAATAAGATAATTATAAACGCTAAGAGCTAGGTTTTTATAGGCTAAAGTATTTAACCTATAAGGGAGAGAAGGCAGATAAAGTCGGAGGAGATAGTAGAGGGCGAGATAGCGATCAATATAGCTCTCGTTAATCTTAAAGCAAATTTTGAAAGCGAGTTAATAGCGGCGTAATATATAGCGGTTATAAGGGAGCTCTCATTAAAGCCCTAGAACTCTATTATATTACTAGTAGTTCTCTAGAATAAAATAGAAGGCGACGATAAGATTAAAAGATCATATATTAACTAGGTACTAGAGAAGTAGGCGTTTTTTAATTTACTTTTTATATATATACTATATGGCGTTAGTATAAAAAAAAGAGTATTTTTAATATATACTACTAGGTTAACCTACTACTACTAATATTAATATTAACTTACCGCCTTACCTCCCGCCTCGCCTCACGCCTCTTTTTTACCTACTACTTCGACTATATCTCTACTGCTATAATATTACGAATTTCTCCTACTAACTTACCTCTATAGCGATCGTCTGCCTATTGATGTAGTATATTAATATCGACGTTATCTTGGCCCTCTCCTTCTGCTGCTCTTAACTTCACTAGAGGGTAGATTATTAGAAAGTTATATAGCGCCGTTACTATATATATTATAGTAGTCTATTGCTTTAAGTCATATTCTAGCGCTGAGTTATAGGTCATGCGGAACTTCTTCTTAAGATGCCTAAAGGCCTGCTCTATGATTACTTAAAGCTGGCTAGACCTAAGATTATATAGCTCTTCAGCAGTTACTGGCAGTAGGTCTATATATCAATAGGTGTGTAACACAGGGTGAAGGCTTATAGAGGCTAACTGCAGTTAGGGGTTAAAAGATAGCTAAGAGCAGCCCTAGCCTATAATAAATAGGAATATTAATAGTTTTTGCTCTGCTATTATACATTGAGAGTCCTATAAGCTAGTATACTCGCTCAGCTATCGAATAAGTATATTAAACTGCCTCTTATATATCTGGGATATCTTAAAGAAGCAGCGAAGTAACCCTACTAGTAATCCTCTAGTATATTTATATACCCCTATAGGGCTACCCTCATTAATAGTTCTTTAATAATTACTACCTAATAATTACTCTCATTAAAGTTAAAGTAATATAGGTACTCTCTATCGCTAATTTAATAGCCTTATTAATAGCCTCGTTATTATTAAAAAGTATAGTAGAGAGAGGCGTTAATTCTATTATATCAGGGGTCTAACTGCCTAGAGAGGTATTATATACTAGAGTCTAGCCTATAGAGAGGGTGAAAAACTACCCTCTCTATAGGCTAGGGTTTTTATATAGTAGAAGGGCCTTAAATAGCAGAAAACTCAGGTGCTGTATACTAGGCGATGGGGTATATAGTTTATTTTTTATATAATCCTAATGCTAAGGCCTTATACTATGGTCCCCTTATTACTAGTAATAAACTAGTGCCTAGAAACGTTAAGCGTATAAAAGCGAGGTTTTTCCGGGCTTCTATTACGTCAGAAAATGACCCCATACTAGAGATGCCTCGTACCAGAGCCCGGTACTGGGGAGAAGATCACACCCTAACCCATAAGAGTCTCGTAATCCCTTTCTATCATGACATCCATCTAATAGATATCCTCCTGATCTTTGTCCGTTGAATCATTTGACCAGATTAAGCATTTGACGGATAGTTTTAGCGGCGAGGACGCCCTCGAAGAGCCCGAGACGAGACAGTATGGTTCGCCTTGCATGGAGGATGTCGGTCGTTGAGGGTTCCACGTCCATTCTTGCACTCGAGATGATACTCGCCACGGGGCTGCTCCTCAACTCATGGATCGATATGAATGAGCGATTCAGAGAGCGCTGGCTACAAACGCTGAGCAGAAGTAATGGCTGGATGGATCCCGACCGCGATGACATCGGTATGGCTTGCACAAGATCCAGGACATGCAGCGCCAGTATAGTCAACCAGGTATCCAATACGACCCCGCAATGACCATGTTGAAGGGCGTCAGCACCATTCACGGTGTCTAACCAGCATATCTGGTTAACCACATTGGCAGATTCAAGGTCGTGGAAGAGTGGATCGGGAAAGTTTCCGATCCAGTTGAAGAAGTCCCGTGCGATATGCCTCTGCGGCTTTCAGGAGGTGATTGGCTCAGAGACGGATGGCGTTCAAGGACTGTTCAATGTCTAGCCTCGATGAACGTTGACGGCTGCGGATCAATTTTCGTTCTGTTCTAATTATAGTCCCGAGTTGATCAACGAGTTCTTGCATCTCGACTCCAAGTCCCGTTTGTGGACGAGGCATCAGCATTTCTCCTGTAGGGCACAATTGACTTGGCTAGGGCAGGATGGCTTTATAAACCCCATGTGAAGGCAACTCTTGATCGGTAACGAATGGGAGCAGCATCTTCCCATACACCAGAGAGTTGTAGAAGAATATCTTTTGCTGTCTATCATCCGTGGTGTGGTCGCTGTCTTGGTTCTCAGGCGACATGACTGTTTTGGCAAGCAATAGGAACTCGGCTTGACCCAGCCTCCGGGGATCGTGCCAACAAAGGTTAAAGCCAAGCATAACCAAAGCCAAAAGCGACGACGTACCCGTTGGATTCTCTCTGCTTTTCTGCCACAAATATGCTACCGCCTGGTCTCCAAGACGGCAACTGGCTGCGGAATAACCTGGTGAGACCTCGGACAAGCACGTTGCTGCCATGCTTTGGGTGACATAATACAAGGAAGAAAAATGAGTCCAGAGGTTGGAAATAGTCGTCCTGTACGGGTTCATATCGCTGTCGCAGCAAGACATCATTCCATAAACTTCCTCGAAGTAATACTCCACAGGCTTGGACGAGTTGTCCCGTAGGAGGCCGGTTTCAAAAGCACTTCGCGACGAGCACTAGACGCTTCACCTGGGGTTGAGTGGCGCTCCAGGTCCATAGAGCTGCCATCTCTGCTGCACCGAAGTATTTCGGGCCGTAGTGTTGTTTCAACGTCATCGCTCGCAGCCGATTGGAAGGTCGATATTTCCGCAGTCGTAGATGTCTGCCCTCTCCCGGCAGATCATCTGACGCAGCAAGAAAGGGGCCCAACTCCAGACTTTCGGGTGTGGTGTTATCCACAAAAGAGTTGAAGAGCTCCATATCATAGACGCCCTCAGTCCCTTGTTCGCAAGACTCAAACTGATTGAGAACAGCTTCTGGCGTCTCTTAGCTCCTTGGAAGCACCATTGTCCCAGGCCATAAGGAATCGCTGCTGGTTGGCGTACACGCTGCGTTCCTTGTGAGAACCTTTCTATAACGCCGACAGGTTATGCCGAGTCTTACACCATGTGAGAATACACTTGTGCTTTTTGGAATGTCAGAAGTCGTTGCTGAAAGCACCATCATGACGGACTTACCCGTTTAGATTTACAAACAGCACATCCGTTGCGAGATATAGGGATGACTCTGCGCGTCAACGACATTGCATCCAGCACTTTGGCACCTCGAGTTTCTAGCTCAATGAAGACCACGACTGAGATGCTGAAACTCGACGCAACCAAGCCTGTGGAATGTAGTCAGCTTGCCTTCAGGCCCCTTACCATTTTCAGCACGCGAAGGACGTTAATATCAGCTATGGGGTTCATTGGGGGTGTTTGCATGAACGAACAGAGGGTGACTTCGCATCCACTAAGCTCAAACCGGTTTCCATAGGCGAATGAAATTAAAGTCGTGAAGGGAATGGATTAGCCAAGCTGTGAGTGTAATCATGTTGTCAACAGATACCGTGATAAGGCTCTTTAGTAGTCTTAACTGCGCAGGCATGTTACGGTTCACAGACAGAAGAGATTCTCGCTGTCTGTCCCAGCAAATCCTAGTCTCTCTACCATGTCTCTCAAGTCGGAGTCAGGCCTCAAGCCTTTAAGGTTGCACTTGTACAATTCAAGCCAAAGTTATGGAGAATGAACTTGTCATCATCCTCATCATGCTTCGGTCAAACGGTTTAGGCTAACAATCCCATCATTCTCGATCAGGCTCTAGACCCGAATACAATTTCAGTTATGCAGCTAAACACATTCGATGCGCGGCAAAACGAGGAGCGTCACTCGCCGTCTTGCCAGAGTACCATTGGATGGTTTGGATGCCGGATGAGCCTTCATTTGCCTTGAGTCAAGAAGATGCAGGTCGCTTTTTGCAAAAGTATCAAGACTTAGCTGTTGAATTGCACATCAACATCTGTACTGGCACAACAGTTTCCGAGGTATCGACAGGTGGCCCATCAAGCAATAACCCTGGGTCGCCGCAGAGTACTCTCCTCAACAGCTCGCATTTCATCGACCACAACGGCCAAATTCTTGGTATCTACACCAAAACCAACCTCTGGAACTCGGAACGCCAAAGCCTCACGTCGAGCGTCGACTATGCCAGTCAATTGAGACTTCAAGGGGAAGCGGCCACCTCCAGTCTCCAACAGTTTTTCAACACACCCCTGGGGCTGGTCGGCATCCTAGTCTGTTGGGACCTAGCGCTCCCGGAGACCTTTCGACAACTTGTTCTGGCGGGCGCCAAAATCATCATCATTCCATCTTATTGGACTCTGTCGGATATAAGCAGCGAGGGACTTGCGTACAACGCTGTGCGAGAAGTTGTTTGCGCAGTCCACGCTTACTACTCGGGATTTTGAGAACACTACAGCGGTGATGTACTGCAACGCGACTGGGCCACGTGAAGACAGTTTCTTTGGGTGCAGTCACGTAACCTTGCCCATTGTTGGAAGAGTGCCTGGGAGCTTTCCAATTGGGGAAGAGGGAATACGCATTGTGGACGTCAATATACGACTTGTGGAGATTGCGGAAAAGACCTATCAGATTCGACAGAGCTCGAGGAGGCTGATTGGCACTATGGGTATGAAAAGGGGCCGAAATTGTAGTCTTGGGCCCAAAGGCATAGGCTGGTTTTTGATTATGAAAACATGATGATTTTTCGGAATGACAAACTGAGAGGATTATCGACAGGAGTGCTCCGAGCAGTCCCACCAAAAGAGCAAGTCTGCGTCTAATCACAGCTGCAGCGGTAGATCTTCACTCCACGGAGGATGAACTTGGAACAGAAATCGGGATCCCATCTGTTTTATTGAAAGAGTGACTAATCGAACTAATACGTTGCGCAACTACAAAGAAAAAGTCTTTCCACCTCCAGCATATGGTCGCGGAACCAACAATCGTACATGCTGTACGGAATCATTGGATCCTCTTAGACGCAAAGCATCGAGTTGCCCTGCATGCGGCAAGCTAAATTGGTGTGTAAGCAAAGGCCATTTGCGAGTTTCTCATATGTTTCAGATGGGAGCACTTACTTCCATGGAAGATTTCACCAATGCCGTTGGTCCAGTAAGCACACTTGGTGCCGGGGGTGTGGACGTTCTCCGTGTTCATCGTGGTGCAGGCTTCATGGACGGTGGCTACGAGATGAGAACATTAGTTCAAACCGGTTCAACTGAAGTTTGAGATACTGAGGGATACTGACAGCCACGAATAGTGTAGTACGTGTTGTTTGCGGTCCAGACTCCATTGGCGTCCTTGGTCCAGGCGTGGCTGCCAGAGGCAAGGAAGAGGGCAGTGGGAACGATGACGGAGGTGAACTTCATATTGACTAAAGAAGAAATCGGTTTCTGAAAATTGTTTGCGTTGTTTGATCTTGGAAGTTTGTGTTGGAGTGTGTGGATGGGAAACGAGTATAGAGCGAGGAAGATGGCTGCTTATATAGTTTTCTGGACCTTGTCTGTTAGTGAAGCCTTCACGTCATTTGGCCACTCTTTTTCAAGGAGGTTCCATAAGTAATCTCCATGATCTTCCTTATGTCATGAGCTGGATTACATCGAGAGGATCATAGACGGTGATAGCAAGGGGCTACGTTCGGTTGTCGTGGTTCGCAGCTTCGGACTCAACATGACGCCCCACAGCGAGGAACGTGACCAATCCCTGTGGCAAAAGAGACTACCCGTAAGGTTTCTGTTGCATACAAGACATTTGTTCGTCGATCACTGGAAGGAGCTCTCGCCTAGTTGCAGTGAGCAGGCAGCAGGGTTATACGGTATGATCCACAAAGTCTTTCTTGGTATGCCCCATCTGGATAACAAATAAGCACTATTCTGTAATCAAATGGACTTACTCACGTCTACCATGAATAATACATATTTCCAATCTTCGATTTCGATGTTGTCCTTAATTTTGAGAGCTTGAGGTTAAGAAGTTGCTACTGCCACACCTTGCTTCTGTGGCAATCGACACCAAGTCTTGCATTCAACCATACCCATGGGTAAAGACTTGGTTTGGTGCTCACAAAAAAAGCCCTACCATCGGTTCCCCGGTCTCTCCAAGCCAAGAGGCTGCGTACAGCTCTTGTAAGACCTGCATGAGACAGAGCAGATCCCACAGGAACAAGGCACCAGTGATACATAGTGACACAGCGTACAAAAGAAGGCAGATGTTCATGTTCAAGGGAGTTTATGCTTAGATGATTAGTAATTGAGACCGCTCCTAGCTTTGGAAATGAATCTATCAAGTGTGTGAATGATGCATGGGTAGATCAGCGGAGGTGTGGATGGGATCAAGCCTTGCCCTCATTCAGGAATACACTTACAGCATGACGACGCAAACAATCTGGCTGTATCCTTGGTGTAAAATGTGCCAGGTCATTCACAGGGCGGCGAGTAATATAACAGCTGCTGAAAGGATCGCAACATTTGGATCAATGCTCATGCGACGTGCCGCCTCAAGAAATGGGGGCGCCAATTGGAGAGCTTTGCAGCTGGGCGAGATCCTCAGGTTCACAGTCCGACGGGGCCAATCGCGGTGTTTTCACCTGGATGACATTGGTGTACGAAGGTCGCGGTCAAAAGTATTCGTACAGTCCCACTTTTTCTCACAGTGCCTAACCAGAGGCCAGCTAAATATCAGCTTAACTACTAGCCCTACCCCTACCTAATTACCCCTCTATACTATAGCGTTATATATAGTTAATTTTATTACTACTAAACCTCAAGTTCTTTAATAATTCGCATAAGGCGCCTACTTCATAGGGTATTCGTAATAAATACTTTAAGTACGGGCTCCCCTGGTTTCTATCCACGATTAATAGCTTTTTCCTATATCGAAGTAAATATACTACGGGGCATCTCGAAGTCTCGATATAGCTAGGCAATCGATACCTAGCCTAACCCCTATAGGATTAGGATCCCTATATAGGTACTAAGATCCTATTCTCTCGACTTCACTAGTATTATGAATACTAGTACTATATAGTAGCATTAGTAGCATCTTCTTATAAACTAGGGCTCCCCCTCCTTTCTATAATTATATTAAAAAGAGTAGTTTAATCTAAAATAATAATATAAGCTAATTTTTAGTTAGGATATCCTCGTTTTTTATAACTAAAGTTACTGCTAAAGCAGGCAAAAGATCGACTATAGTCAAAACCACGAAAACCCACCTATACTCGCACGGCGGCAGGGCCCCCCTGATGTACGAATACTTTTGACCGCGACCTTCGTAGAGCGTTCCCCCAGGATGCCGCTTACGGTGCGGCCCGGTACACGAGGGAGGATCGTTTGACTTGGCGGCCTATTTTCAACGGTGATTGGAGGTCTTACGCAGTCAGCTCACCAAGCCCTGGACTAGGATGCTTTGGGAACGTGCCATCTCATTCCTCTAGCTCGTCTAGTGATTTGACCATGACCATAGTTTTACAAATAGTAGACCAAGTAAACCTTGAAAATTCATGTATGGCGGCTTATGGTAGCCTATGTTATGCGACTAGAAGCCGTACAACCTGCACCTCAACCTTTCACCTGTCCTTCATACTCGGCACCCTTCAAAGTACCGTCTTCCTGGGTGGCGGGATGCGCTGCTGGAAGTTCTTGCCCAAGAATAAGATCGAATCTCGGACCGTTGTAGGTCCTTCTTTTGACCGCCCACAAAATCACCGCATAGACAATGAAGATTCCAATGACGGCGGTGACATAATCTGAATGTCGTTAGAATGACGGCAGGCTCATGATCGGGTGGGAACTTGCTCATAGTAGAGGTGTCAACAGGGATCGCTGGAGGAAAGCAGAAAAACTGTATCCAGTCGTGTGTGAGCAACAATGCTGTAAAAAGATGTCTTGATCACTGACCACTGATGTAAAGAGCACGAAAAGAACTGAAGTCCAGTTCATGACGTAGCCCAGGATGCCTCTACCAAGATAAAATTCAGGAGGGTTGGCAGCCACCAGGCTGCGGCCCCTTATGAGTAGGATCATAACCGGCAGTGCGTAAGACAGATTGAGGAAAAGTGTGCAGCTTGCAATGTAAGCGCTGAACGCCACTTCCGGCCCTGGAGTTATGCGTGAGCAAGCGGCAGTACCTGATGAAGCTGCTTTACAGATGACCTACCAAGGTAAAGAAGACCGAAGAGCAGGTTGAAGACTGCCTGTACCAGAATCGCAGGGACAGGCACGTTAAGCTTGGGATGGAGATGCGACAGACTGGATTTCGTACTGTCAGACTCAGCGTTCTAGGTGTGTAATCGCGTGGACTGGGTTTGCTCACTATTTCGAAAATGGAGTGCCATTGTCTCGTGCCATGGCCCAGACAAGACGACTTCCTGATGTGACACAGCCATTCGCTCCGTTAACAAAGCAAATCGCTATGGCGACACTAAGAATTGCAGCAGCTGCTTTGTTGCCTGCGGCCTGGGATATCATCTCGGTGAGAGGGCTCTGGGTTGGAGACGCGAGAAGGACATCAATGTCAACGGCGCAGAAGAGCATGACCAGAATGAAAGCTATGCCGCTGTGGCTGAGGTCAGCGGGACTCTCAGGAATTGAAGACTCAGGATTCTCATACGTGGTACCACCCACGAGCACTGCCCCGACCATGGCCTGGGGTGCATGAGTCTGAGGCCGCGGCATTTCCTCGACCATGTGAGCTACCGCATCAAATCTGCGGCGATGTCAGTGAGACCACTCCTCTCGAGGAAAAAAATAACACCCACCCGATGAGACTAAGGGCTGATTGAAGAAGTCCCAGCATCCAGGCGGTCCCGTCGCTCCAGCCGGTCGTATTTGAGAAGTTAGTGAAAACGAACTCGGCATCCGTCTTGGGAGATGTCGCTAGGAGCACGATGCTGACCACGACAACGCTTATTAAAGACCAATACACTGACGATGATGGTCAGAAGGATTTTAAACCAGGATACACATGGATCGTCTCACAAGCGCCCTCGTTCCATCGGTGAAGTATGGGGTAACCAAAGATGTTGAGAAACACGCCAATGATCGACACCGCAACAAACATCAGGTAGGTACTCCATTGTGTGATCCGGTAAGTGCCACCGGATCCTGCCACAGCGGCTGCAGCGAGAAATCGAGCTGCCGAGTCTGTGAGCTTGTCAGCTTTCTCGCCGTGTGGATGATGGGCCGTTACCTCCAAAATAGGCAGCCGTGGTATTGAGAGTAAGCCATCCTGCAATGTTGACCCATCCTACGAAAAAGCTCTGAGGCTTGTCAGCAAGACTCGCAATTGGTGGGGGGATTCGAAAAGGAACTGGTTGGGCTTACCATTGGTTTCCTCCACTTCTGGGTTGACAGGGCATAGGCATAATGATACTGCCCGCCTGCTGTGGGATACATCGACGCGAGCTCTCCGACGCTGGCGCTCATGCAGATGTTGCAGAGGACGCAGAACACGAAGCCGTACACGAATGACACCGAGCCGCCGGATGGCATGACAAGCCCGATTGATCCTGCCAAGGAAATCCATGTGCTGAAGTCGAATGTGAGCAACCCATCTATGAACGCTCTCATTTCGGCACGACTTACTTCAGAATGGCGAATGCCATGCCAATCATGGTGGTTTTGGAAAACCGTTTCTGGAGGTGGCCGTCTTGGCCCTCACTTACCGCGGTCATGGTGAGCAGACAGTTCGAGCTTCGTGACAGGTGAAGAGTGCGGAGAGTTAGCGCTCTAACCCAACCCCAGAGCATCACAGCTTCTCTGGCCTCCTTTTGGAATATGTTCAGCTCAGCAGTGTACATCACATTATCTCACCCCGGAAAACGAATGAGATAAGAGCACCGCCATACTGGTTTTACCGTATGCTCACGGGCTTGCTAACAGGACGCAGTGGAGTGGCCCTCCCAGCCGGTGACATGTTACCCATGCATCCCGATCTACTAATCCTAAAGTGGCATTGTTAAGCAAAGGAAACGGAAACCCCTTGGCGGCAATGGTCCGGGAAGCACACACTGCTGCGGGGTTTTGTGAGACAGGGAGCCGATCAACCCCGCAGGTGGATGCCAATAAGGGGCACCGAGCTTCAGAGTCGATGCCGTTATTGCACTGCTGCATTCTATTCCGGTAAACCGGTGTATGTTCACGGTACTCGGTCTTCGTCATTCAGTAGCGGGTTGAGGATCTTCGCGAATACTCCTGTGCGTTTTTTCAGAGACTCTATCTCCAGTGCGTGTTCTGGCCATAAGTGAAGAATCCGATATCGGTTGTAAATCGTCTTCAGTACATGTTTTGACCTATGCCAAATACGGCTGATTCCAGAAGACCGGATCCTAAGAAGCTTGTGATCTCTTCAGACGCTCTGCGAGCACCTCACATCCTTCATGGTTCCCCCCCTCAACTTGCTGGACTAATTCATCACAGACACATCGCGGCCCCTGCGACATGGCAACGGGGTCTTCTGTGGGCGGCCGGCAATATGAGCCAGGAGGTGTTCCGTGAACGTCGGGTACGGGAATCCGCTGCGGCCCGCCGAGCCCCAACACGAGCAATCAGATCTTTTGGCATCGCCCCTACATTCTCATTATTCTTCTCGCAGGGTTGAATGAGATGTGCAGTTCATCGAAACCGCATTTCGGTCTATCTGCGCCGCGTTCCGGGTGCAAGTGCAAACGGATGGCCCGAGGGGTACACTCCCACTCAGTGGTTGCGAATGAGGCAATTTGATCTCAGATGGAGGGAAAAAGAAGTTGAAATTCACGTCCGCGATAAGCGACAACCGGGAATTTCAAAGTGACGTGACGTGACGCGACGCGCCTCCCTATTTCTCTTCTTCCCTCACTTTTTCACTTCAATCCCAGCAACTGATCGATCACAATGCCGTCTATTCGAACTCTAAAAACGACTCCAGCAAAGCACCACTTGCAGTATTCGACATCGTGCCCGTCGTGCTCTGGAGGCGGCCGGGGTGAATGGGGGCGGCGGGATTGGCGATGGTATTGATGCGGTCCTAATGACAGCCATCTGACCACGCGAGACTTGATAATAAAGAAGATGAATCGTATTATCACTAACACATTGACGCCTAAGCTCAAGCATGTTTGTAAAGCGCGACCCCACCGGTGAACCCGGCGATGTTGTCCTTGTAAAACACCACATCCTTTCCACGGCTCGTCACCATGGCGGTCGTACCGACAGTGTTGAGGTTATACGTCTCCAAGTTCTCCGTCTTTGTGCAGTTATCCGGCGAGTCCCGGATGTCAAAGATGCGCTGCTGGCACCGCGCTCCAGCTCCAGCTTGAGAACACGCCGTGCTGTAGTTGTTGAAGAAGGAGTACAGACCCGCGCCGAAGATGGCGACGTTGCGGCTGCCGATGACGCGCAGACCCCAGGCCATCTCGCATGGACGACCGTTGCGGCTGGCGTTCTTGCAGTCTGCTGCGAAGTCGGGGTCGTGGTAGCCCTGAACGCGAGGGAAGGGGATGAAGGCTGGCGGGTTGGGCTGGTAGTATCTGAGGTCATGTTAGTCGGTGTGTTCTCCAAAAAGGCCCGTTGGTCTCAACTCACGGTGTCTCTGTCTGCGCCATCCCCATGTAGATATCCCTCGTCTGGTAAAGCTGGTACTGATAGAGCGTGTGGTGCTCAACACCAGAGGCAGAAAGCCAGACCTTGCCAGCGCTGGCCTCAATCAGGAGTCCTCTGCCTGCGTAGACGGTGACCTGCTTGTAGTTGGGGTCCTCGAGGTCGTGGTCGGCAACCCACAACCAGCAGTTCTCCATGAAGAGGTTGCTGGCGGGCTTGGTGATGTGCATGCTCATCCACGCCACGATGCAGTTCTTGTTGACGGTCTCGGCAGTGACGGTGCTGTTGGGAGTCTTGGGACACTGCGCAAGCTGCTGCTGCGTACCAGCGAAGCCGCCGACGCGGATGTGCACGTCCCACATGCCGGCCGGCTGGCCGAGGGTGTTGAGGTTGTACTCGACGACCTTGGCGCCGGGCGCGGAGCCGCGCGTGGAGACGATCATGTCGGACCACTCGATGGTGCCGCAGTCTCCTGGCAGCGCGACCTTGACGACGGGGTGCGGGTTGGAGATGTCCTGGAACTTGGGCCCGCCGCCCATGATGACGGAGGCCAGGGCCTCGCCGACGATGCGGGCGCCGGCGGGGATGAAGACGGTGTCGGAGACGTAGTACGTTCCCGCGTCGACGAAGGCGACGAGAGCGCCGTTGGACGCGACGTAGTGGAAGAGGTTATTGAGCGCGACGGTGTCGTCGGTGACGCCGTCGCCCTTGGCACCAAAGGTACGAGCGGAGACGAAGCAGTCCGCGGAAAGGTCCTCGTACTGAGGCTTGGAGCGCTCGTAGTACTTTGTTACGTTGGCGGTCCTGGCGACGAGGGCGTTGTACACGGGGAAGTATGACGAGTCGCTGCCGGTGTAGTCCGTGGGGCCCGAGGGCGTGTAGATGTGTCCCATGGCGAAGCCCTGTTTGACGATGGAGCCCGAGGTGCCGGGGACGATGGTGTTGTTGGCGGGACCCTGGAGGACGGCGCCGACTTTGGAGAAGGCGACGTTCTCCATCATGACAGTGCCGGCTGCGGTGGGGACGATGCCGGGGCCGCGCGGGGTGCGGATGGCGGTCCGGACGTTGACGAACTGGGAGTCGATGAGGGTGATGGAGGACGTGCTGTTGTCCTGGATGCGGATGCCGATGGTGCAGTTCTCGACGTAGATGCTCTTGTAGGTCCAGCCCCAGTCCCAGAGCTGGTTGATGGCGATCTGGGAGTTCCAGAAGCGGCTGGTTTGTGGTTAGTTCAGGTCTTTGAGCGATGAGATGGGTAAGGAGGGGAAATACAGGTTTCGAGCGGTGTACTGTTGGTTGCCCAAGTTGGCGCCGTACTGACCGCCGTAGAAGTCGTTGTCATTGAGGAGACCGCCGGAGCCTTCTTCGATGAAGATGCCGATGTGTTTGCTGTCTGCACCTTCGGCGAGACGGAAGACACAGTTGGTGATGGCGGTGGCTTGAGATGAAGGCCAGTGGATTCCGAGACCGGCGGAGGAAGCTGGGATGGCGGTCGTGTCGAAGATGAGATTGCGGACCTGAGATATGTGAGCTGTTGTCTCTCTCGATGTGCGTCGAGGTTAAATCGTACCTGGCGGAAAAAGACGTTGGTAGAAGCCCAACTCAGCCCATTGGCACCATATTTGTTACCGTCAATAAGACCAAGGTTGTTCTTGACGTCAAAGTCGGCGGTGGCCTTGATCACGGGTCGGCTGGTGGGGTCTCCGATGATCTGAGTGTAGAAGTAATCGATGATGGATCCGGAGATGAGGTAGGTGCTTTTATAGGATCAGCTTATGCTCGTTCTCCTTCTAGTCTACGTGGAAGCACTCACCCAGGGGGGAAGTAGACGGTGGCGGGCGAAGTCGTCTCGCCCTTACATGTCCCAGGGCCACATCGATTGCCGGATGAGATGGCGAGATTGATTGCCGCCGTGTCGTCAGTGACACCATCACCCTTGGCACCAAAGTCCTTGACGTTGCGGAAGACTTGGTAGTTCGGGTCCGCATTGTACGGTGAGATGCCCTGGTGTTTGACGCCCTCCATCCAGTACGCCGCCTTTGCGACAGCCGCGGCGGCGAGCCAGAGTGCCGCCGAGATCCGCATGGCGAGGAGGTTATTGATAAGGTTATTTTTGAAGATTGGACACAAAAAAGAAGGACTTAAAGTTGGGTGAGTGAAAGAAAGACTGCGGTGAGTAAGTGAATGAGTGAGTGGTAAGAGAGTGTTCGATGGCCTCCCCTCTGGCGACTATGTGTCCATAGATAGGAAAAGTCAAAAGCGAATGAAAGACCCTTGACGAAGGGATCAGTGAACGGAAAAACGAATGGACGACGATGATCCTCGGAGGACTATAAACATTCGATCCCGTCGGTGCGGAGGAACCTTCGGAAGGCTGACGTCGACCCGCTTGTCCCGAGTCAGTAAACTCAGATAGAGAGAGGAGCAAAAGTAGCGACGAGGTCGCGGCCAAGGCGGGAGAAACCCCGATATTTCGCTTGCGTGGTGAGGATGGTGCGCCTCAGCAAGACACGACGCCGTTTGTACTTTTCCCTTTCGCAGTTGCGCCGTCCAGGAACCAGCGCCCAGTCAGGAAAGGGTTGGACGGCAAAGGAAGGAAAATGTGTATACAGTCTCTCATTTTGTTTGGGTCTGCGCTCGCGGGCGTGGCTTCCCCCATCCCTCTCTCAGTCCCGGCCGAACGCCGAATTGCTGCTGCGAGAGTGCGTGGACGCTGCCAGACGTGCGTTTATTGATTATGACAGCCCATCACCTAGTCGGGAAATATGGGAACCTGAAGCACACGAGGCGCAAAAAGCTCACTGTCATCGGCATGACCGACTCGGGCCAAGGAAGGACGCTTGAAGTCTTGTGGCTGGCTGTCCAGACTGCGCCAGCAGTTCAAACATGGTGTGCTAGTCTCGACTGGGATAGGACGGCGTGAGAGAAATAATGAAGGAGGGGGAAATAACGCATTCGCGGAGCTAGAGAAGTCGGGCTAAATTTGTGTGAGAAAGTGTAATTACCCCTATGTGGCTGAACATACGTGGCAAAAAAGGCGCCAGAAATTCGACCTGCAACTCCTAAGGCGGTTGGGAACTCATATTGTTACTTAGTAACCTTTATGTCCGAAAAAACGGGGTCTTTTCCACGTCGAATAATAAATAAAACCTTAGCAGTAGTTCGAGGTGCGGTTGGGAACTATCTATCGGCGGGGCTTCCTGTCTTCGCGATTTTGCGGCGGATGTGTGTGGTTTTAACGGAAGGGAGTGCTCGGTGAGGGACCCTTATCGCACTAAGCGAAGTGAGTATCACGACCGCAAGCGGCGCAGTATTGCAGTAGGCGGGCTGCGCACGGCGTAATATTAGGCTGCATATAGGTTAGAGGCATAAGTAGTAGTATAAGGGCTTCATAATATATGATAGGAGCACTTGGTATATTATAATCTAGTATAAGAATATCTTCGCTCATATAGTTATAATTAATATAGTTTACTAGTTAGTAATATACTTTATCTATAATACGCTTTATTCCTAGTAATTTAAAACTTTAATGATAATAATACTAATTTATACTTAAGAAGATAAGATTATTCTTATTATTAAGGTAATCTAAATAATATATATTAAAAGCTAGAAATTTAGTATATAATATATTATAAAGATATATAAAATCTCTAAAAGCTCTTTATACTATAACATAAATAATTAATTATATTATAACTATATTTGGCCCTAATGATATAAACTTAATCTGATAGAAGAATTTATTTCTCTAATATGTTATTAAGTAGAATTCCTTTATAACTCAATATAAGAAATAGAGTGAGGTTATTACTTTACTACTATATATTTAGAGTACTATAACTCTACAAATATAGGAAATATAGTAAAACAAAGTATATATATGAGTTCTACTCTGAATTACGCATTAAATGGTATATTTAATTATGCTGTACAACTAGGGTTGAATAGATTCTAAATATATTAGAAAGCTAAGCTTAAGGTTTATATTTATAGTAAGGCAAAATAAGGCGCTATATCCAAGCTTTCTTAGCTATATGAATATATAATAAAGCGCCGATATATGTATAACTAGAACTACGCTAAGTTTCATATTACTATATATAGAACTAAGCGCGCCTAAGCATATAAGAGGCCTTAGTAAAACTACTACCTACTTATACTTACCTTTTCACCTAGCTTTTCTACGCTTTAGATATAGTGTTCTTATTTAATATATATACCTATATATCTAAACTTTCTCCTATATTTGAATATTATATCGGAATCACAAATATCCTCGCATAATTATATATTTTATCTATATTTTATTTTTTAAATATTCTTATACCTTTCTACCTCTTTATACTTACCCCTATATATACTACGCTATACTTATAATAACAATGGCTATATTAATATATAAGAGAGAAAGAAAAGAGATATACCTATTAGAATTTACTAGTAGTATATAAAACGGAGGGTTTTAGGGCCTATATTATTCCTATCATAATTCTCAGAGGATATAAAGCTATTGTTATTCCCTTAAATTAAGATAGGTCTCTAAACACCTTCCTCTCTTTTATATTGTATTTATTATTAATTATACTAATATGATTTATTATATTATTATTACTTATATATATAGACGTTTAAGCGTATATTATATTTGAAGAGAATTAATAATAATAATAATATATATATATATATATATATATATTAATAGCGGGAATATATAGATATAATAAAAGTACCCTACTCTCTAATACGCTTATAAGAACTATTAAAAAGAGTAATAAATTCTACCTCTAGGTATCATTAAGAAGAGCTAGATCCTATAAGAGCTAAAAGCGATTTTAAATAATATAACTTTACTTATAATTAAATACAAATATTAAAAATAAACTTAAAAGATATATAAAATAATTAACAGATCTAATTAAAAGAGATATAATAAATCTAATATAAATTTATTAAGGAGATATTTAAAAACGAGGTATAGGATTATGAAGGTATAAATAATGATAATACTAAGGTCCGCTCTATTCCTATCACTATGAAACAGCATTTATTCGCTATTATATAGCGTCTGCTACCCTTAAATAGTATAATTCTATAGAAGAATAAGAGGATCAGACTTTTATATAATATATACCTAGACCTACGATCATTATTAATTACTATACTCTTATTAGTATTTATTATTATATTAGTATTATTTAATCTCGCTTTATTTAATATCTTATTACCTTCTTAGTATCACTGCTAGTATATTAAGGAGATTATTATATTTAGTAGTATAACCTCGCGATTTTTTCCTCTACCTTAGCGACTCCCTTTATACCTCTATAGATTATAGTTACTTACTTAGATAGCTAGTGGTACTAAGAAGTAAGTAAGATAAGAATATTAATAAAGGGATTTAGAATTAGAGGAGTCTTCTACTATAAACTAATTAAACCTTATAACTAGATAGTTATTCCTATTACTATACCTCTCTAAAGCATAATAGAACGACGCCCGCCATGTTATGGTATTTACTAGTTAATATTACTAATATAATATAGTATATACTCTTAGTAGAGATATAAGGAATAATAGTGGATGCAAAGTACAAAGCTACGCCATTAGTAAAACGTTACTAAATTAGTAGTAGATATATGCACCTTTAGAAAAACTCCATAAGCTATAGACTTAGAAAGTAATAGTTTAATATAATAATAAGTACCATTATTTTAGTGTTGTAGCTTTTTCTAGTTTAAGCTTATAGCTATGATCTTATAACTCTATTACCTCTACTTTAATTTAAGAAACTAGAGCTAGTTAGAATATCTAATGCGAACTAGTAATAATATGTTAATAAGTTAGTAATAGATTTTAATTATAATAAACTCCAAGCTAAGTATATAGGATATAACTAATATAGTGCTAGCTAATATAATACTAGTCGATGCTAAGCCCTAAGACATAAGGATATAGTATAGATATTATACTAGGGAAATAAATAATCCTAGCAATAATATAGCGGGAGAAATAATCTTAAGGGGTTAGGCTAGGTCCTAAATAGCGCTAGATTAAGTAGACTAACCCTCGCTTAGCGAATAGATAGCGAGTAGTAGATAATAGGGTATCCCGCTTAAGACCCTCTAAGAAGCTAGTATCTCTAGTATCTTTACTTAAGTTATAGGGCTACTATAGAGATAATAAGAGAGCTTTATAGGATAGATATATCTATAGTAATAATAGTATAAAAAATAAACTACTACCTTATTACGGGAGCTTACTAACTACTTAGTAATAAAATACCTATAGAGAGAATATAAAAAACCTCCTATATATAATTATTATACTATAAGTAAGGACTTTATTATAGATTAGGTTAATAACTAGATCTAAGTAGTTAAAAATGGATACTAACTACGCGCTAGTAGTATATTAGAGTAATAGATCTAATAGGTGCTTATAAAGATAAGTCAATCCCTATAGACTTAATACCAATACTGGAGGGCTAAGCTAAAAGGAGACTTAGTATAAGATAACTTTATAGTATTTATTTATTAATAATATATTAACTCTAGGCTTTAAGAGTAGAGCTATTATAAAACGCTAGATATAATAAGGTAGAAGGAGATATAATTACTAATATAGTGTTTTTACTAAATAGTTAGTAATATATTAGAACTTAGGTATAGCTATTATAGAAGATATAGAGGCTAAGAGATATAGCTATAGACGTAGAACGCTTATAGGAGATATATTACTAATAGGGCAGTAAACCTCTATAGAGCGAAAATAGGAAATAGTATATACTAAGGGGGCCCCGTATAGTAAGGGTAAGTTAAAAGGCGGGCTAGTAGGGCTCTAGCTATAGGGTAACGCGAGGTTCTTAGAGCTTAATATCTTACTAACTAGTTCGTAGCGCGATATAGGGACCTAATTAGAGCTAGCTTATATTCAGCCCTAATATATAACCTATAATATTTAACCCCCTAGTATACCTTAGCTATAAGTAGAAAGAGTATAAGAGGGTAGATTACTTAGATACATATGTAAGATAAAGTATAAATAAAATACTAATAAGATACTTAATACTTATTAAAAAGTAAGGGTTAATATAATCTAATCTATAAGGGAAGTTAAGAAACTTAACTTATTAGAAAATAAGTAGGCTAGGGGATTATTAATAACCCCTATATTTAGATTAAAGCTAGATTCCTTCCTAAAGGGAGATATTATAAAAGGATAGGTAATTATTCTCTAGAATATCGCTAAATAAGAAGTAGTAGTAGATATGAATTCCTATTCCCAAGTTAATATTATTAGTAGTTAGGTAATTAGGTCCCTATAACTATAACCTATAGTAGCTTATACCCATATATTAGAAGGGTTTAATATGTTATTTATAACGAATTAGAATATATACTAATTAATATTCCTTTTTATTAACTTAAGGGGAGAACTAAGGAAGATATAGCGACTCTTTGCTAAGGCTCCCCGCTCTAAGGAAGTAGGGGACCTCCTCCTATTATAATACTCTATAAAAGGAGAGGGTATTATAATTAATACCTAGATAAATACCTAGGGATATAAACGCTTTAGTATTACTAAGCTATTAGTATTCATATAAGAAGTTATTAAGAATAGCTAGAGGGCTTATATTATATATATATTAGGGAATATTACTCCCTATAAGCTACTAATAGGGGCTTTAGGTAAAGAAGATACCCTAGAGGGTAATATAGAGTTACTATTAGGGCTACTTAGCGAATAGGTAATATTTAATAAGTAATTAGTAAAGGAAAATCTAGTCCTAGAGGGTATATAATATATTATTAACTTAATTAAGGGGAAGAAACCTCTATATAAGCTTATTTACCTACTAAGTAAGTACTAATTAGAGGAACTCTACTAACATATTACTAATAACTAAGCGATAGGGTATATTAAACCCTTAATTAGTAAGGTAGGTACCTCTATTCTCTTTATACTTAGGAAGGATAGATCCCTATACCTTTATATAGATTACTAAGGCCTTAATAAGGTAATACTAAAGAACTAGTATCTACTCCTTCTTATTAATAGGCTATTAGATAGGCTCTAGGGAGTAAAGTAGATCTTAAAGATTAACCTCTAAGATATATACTACTATATTTATATTAAGCTAGAAGACTATTAGAAGATAGCTTTTAGGATATATTATAAGTACTTTAAATATATTATTATACTATTTAGACTTATAAAGGCCCTAGCTATATTCTAAGTATATATTCCCTAAGCGCTTATTAAGCTATTAGATACCTACTATATCATCTATATAGATAATATTATAATCTACTCTAAGATAAGAGAGTAATATATAAAAGACCTTTACTAAGTACTCTATAGGCTTCACTAGTTAACTCTATATTAAGCTTAATAAGTATAAGTTCTATTAATGATAAGTAGAGCTCTTAAGGTATATTAATAGATTAAACGTATATCTAAGTAGTTACTAAATAGAAGCTACTAAAGATATATTAGAAAGTCTAAATTCTTTTTACGTTTTATAACTTCTACTATAAGTTTATTATAGGCTATTTAGATATTTTAGCCCTAATAATATCCTTATTGAAAGTAATAAGAATAATAAGAAAGGAATTAAGTTCTACTAGCTAGGAGAAGCCTAATAGGCTTTCAAATAGCTCTAAGCTACTTTCTACTTAGTAACTATTCTCTAATACTAGGACCTAGCCTATAGAATAAGGGTTAAAATAGATGCCTCTATAAAGGCTATTTTTCGGATCCTATTATAATATATTAATAGCTAGTAGTAATTAATTACTTACCATTTATAGAAGCTTAGCGATATAATATAGTATTAAGGAGTAGGCTAATAGTAAGTTCTTATTATAGTTAAACGCCTAGATTATTAGGCTTACTACCTTTAGGATATATTAAAGAGGTTTATAGTCCTAATATATTATTAAGCGCTAAAGGGAGTTATTAGTATATCTATATAGGACCTTTAGAGAAGGCTTATTAGGTAGGTATATAAACTCTTAGTATTTAACTTTAAGCTAGAGTATAAATTAGAAGTTATAAACCTAGTAGATAATCTATTTAGGAGGCTAAACTATATAGAGGGTGAGGTAAAATATAATAATACACTCCTAACCCTAGTGAGGAAGCTAGGATTTATTAGTAAATTACTAGTAGATCTTTAAATAAGTATTACTATATCATAAGGTAGTATAACGACTTTAAAGTTATTTATCAATAATATAAGGGCTAATATAAAGTACCCCTTTTAGATAGATAGCTCTAGGGGTAGAGACGCCTTAGTCTCTAGTTAGCGCTACGCTCTATAGCGCGCTAATACTACTATAACTATAGTAGCTATAATAACTTAATACTAAAGAGTAAGGGATAATGTAGAGAATACTTAGCGAGAGTTAATTAACTAAGAGGACTTACTTAGAGCTAGTGTTACTATAGTATAATAATATATCCTATACTAAGTTATAAGTGAGCTTATAACAAGTAAAATAGTATATAGTTAGTGATCTTCTAAAGTAATAAAAAATCCTATTTATAGACTATAGGCTAATAACCTATATTACTAAATATAATTAGAGAGAGTATATAGACTAGCTAGTAATTATAGGGGCTATATGATTAATAGCTATAGAACCTTATTCTATAAGGGAAGGTTAGAGATACTATAAGAGGGGTCCTTAAGGCTTAAAATCCCTTACTAATACTATAATAACTATAAGGTAGGTTATATAGGGGTAAATAAGACTACTAAGTTAATCTTAAGAAAGTTCTATTAGCTAAACCTAGCTATAGATATATATAATTATATTATAGGGTGCTATATATACCAAGGGAACTATATTCTAAGGCATAAGCCCTATAGAAAGTTATAAGTACTACTCCTACCTATATACCTATTCTAGGAAATTAATATAGACTTTATTACTAGACTACTAGCGAGCTTTTAGTATAAACGTAGGGAATAATATAGTTCTTATTATTATATACTAAATAACTAAGTTCGCTATATTTATCCTAATAATAAAGCAGCTCATAGCCGCTAAGTTAGTACGGATTATTTATAAATAGGTTAAATACCGGTTTAATACCCTTGAGGGTATTATTGGTAACTAAGATAGTATATTATATCTAAACTCTTAGAGTAGAACTACTATAATACCTTAAGATAATACTATTAAAAGGATAATAATAAGCCTATTATATATTAGACCTATTAGGAGGCTATTAACTAAATACTTAGCGAGCTAAATATAGGTAATAAAAAGTTATATACCTTCTTTTAAGGCCTTATTAAGTCCTCAAAAGATAGGCTCTTTAAATAAAATATTAATTATATTAATATATATAATATCGCTCTATATATGTAGAGGCTATAGTAGATTATAGAAGAGAGATATATAGAAAGGCCTACTAGCTATTCTAAGTCTTATAACTAACTATACGTAGGGTTATTAGACCGCCTTTATAGGAGCAGCTTATAACTCCCTTAGTTAACTAACCTAAGGGAATATTATCTAGAGACCCTATCCTAGAGCGACCGCTTAGCGAACCTCTATATAACCCCTAGCTCTAGTAGTAAGCCGACTAAGTCCAGGGGCCCTAATATTATAACCATAAGAAGTATAAGTATATCTCACCTAACTATATTAAAAACCGTATATAGCTAATAGGTAGTTGTAAAGGTATCGAGGGGCTAAGAGCCACGGTTAGGTCAAACTAATAGCAGAAGCACCTAAAAGGTAGGGTCCGTATTATTATGCTATTTTTGCTTGCTTTCTCTAAGATCCCTTATTTCTAGCCTTTAGTGAGTATTTGCTAAGTCTTTGCTATAAGGGTTCTATGCCCTAGACCTATAGGCCTCTCTATCCCTTTAGCCTATAGTAGCTGAAGCATCTCTAGCTTCTCTAGTCTAGGTATCTAATCCCTTATAATTATCCCCCTTCTAATTATAGTAGTCCCTACTATAAGATCGGGTATTGCGGGTCGGCCCTTTATTATTATCCTTCTTAGCTATCCGAGGTGGGCCCTAGTCCTTTACTTATTGCTACTATTATCTAGCGCGGTATCTATTCGCTAAATATTCGCTAAAAGATAGTAAAGCCCTTGGAGTTATAGATATAATAGCTAAGCCTATAATCCCGTTCCTTATAATTCCTCTCCTTTTAGGCCCTTTTATGCTCTCTATCCGGGCTATTCTAAAGGGATCCTATTATTTCCTTTTAAACGAGGGTAGTTATCCTTATAACCTCGTTTTTATTCTCCCGTTATTCGCCCTTTATTTAGCGAGTACTTTCTTATACTATACCCTTATAAAGACTTCGTTTTTTTATCCTATTATTTCCTTTTAAAAGAGGGTAGTTATCCTAATAATAGCTTCGTTTTAGTTCTCCTATTATTCGCTCTTTATCTAGCGAGCACCTTCTTATACTATACCCTTATAATAACTTCGTTTTTTATCCTATTATTTCCTTTTGAAAGAGGGTAGTTATCCTAATAGTAGCTTTATTTTAGTTCTCCTATTATTCGCTCTTTATCTAGCGAGCACCTTTTTATATTATACCCTTATAATAACTTCGTTTTTCATCCTATTATCCCCCTTCTAATCGGGCGTATCACGAGGCTATTAAGTAGGTCGGATAGTAACTATTATTATTAATTCACTATATCTATCTCCTAGTAAGTAGTACTTATTATAGTAAGTAACTACTATTCTTTGCTATCCGAAGTCGCATCTACTTTTATAATAGTTTAGCGAGGTCTCTTTAGCTATCTATAAAATAACGGCTTTTTCCCGCCCTAGGGTTAGTTCTTTTCCCTCCTTATTATACTATATTATTTAATAATAACTTTCATATTATCTAAGCCCTTTATCGAGACTTCGTAGAACCTCCCTATCTTTTAATACTTCCTTAAATATTATAAGTGCCGAGAGCCTTATTAGCTAACTCCTCGCTAAGTATAGCCCTACTAAGGCTAAACTTAGTAGTAGTAACTATTAGCGTAATTAGGCGGGTAATAGCGAACCCTGCGTTAGTTACACCCTATAGCTCCCTAAGAATACCTAGGTCGTCTATACCTATCGCTATAATAGTGATCGTACGTATAAGTTATGCTAGGTTTATAGTATTAAATACTATAGGGTGAGTTTAGCAACCGTTTAGTAGAGGTACGGGCTAACTTTTCCTATTTCTAGATTCCTACTTATCTTATTAGTACTCCTCGTTTCTATTAGAACTAAGTTAAGTATTATATCCGCGTAATCGCTACTAGCTAGTATTAATAGCGCGAGATCTTCTATATCTTTATAGCTATAGAGCAGGGGCAGGAGCTTCTCTAACGCCTCTATAACTAGTTAGTAAACCCCGCTAGTCTTAAGCCTAGTTCTAAGAACTATAAGAACTAGCTCCTCGCTATAGGTATCGAGGAGAGTATAGCTTCGTATACCTAGGTATATCTATAGGTTTCGCTCGAGGTAGGTTTTACTTTATAGTTAGTCTCGCCCTTTTATTAGTCTAATATATATTTATAAGCAGCTCGCTAGGCTAAGGATAAGGTTCTAGTTAAGGAGATTATAGTATAGCTTAATAATACTCTCCCTACTTACTTATATAATAAGACCTATATCTTTAAATAAGCTACCTTTCTTAATAAGCTTACTAATATCCTAATAACGCAGCTTTTAAAGAGCAATACCTATATATCTACGCTTCTTTTATAGGAGCCTTCAAAGGTCTAAGGTTCCTATATGCTTTATAATACTTACTACTAAGCTCCCGTTACTATCTTTAAAGTTATTAGTAGTAGTTCTATGCCTCAACCAAATTCTCAGAAGAAGGTTAATAACGCTTTAGCAGCAGCTTAGCAATACTAGGTTTATAATAGCGAGGAGGATAAGTCTTCTGCTATAGAGGATAGCAACTCTAATAAAGCTATAGAGAGCAATAGTTAGGGTAGTAATAGTAGTATTACTAGCGAGAGCTCTGAGGAGGAGAGCGAGGATAATAATAATAATAATAAGGGTGATAATAACGATAAGGAGTAGTAGTGCTAGCGGAACTTCAGCGAGAGTATAGTAGACTTCTATAGTAATATAAGGTTAGATACCTATAGGGTTTGCGTTATTCTTTATAGGGGGGGTCTTCTCTTTAGCGTTTTAGCTATCTTATAGTTAATTAACTTTTCTTATTAATCTATACTACTCGTTATCCTACTTATAATATAACTTATGCTACTATTTCTTAAATCTAGCTAGGATTCGCAAAGTATTTGCTAAGTATTCTTTAGGCTCCTAGGTATTATACTCTACTAGCTAGCCTTTCTATTTAACTAAATATAGGGGGCCTATTAGCGCTTCCCTCTATAATATAATATCCTCGACTTCCTATTCCTTAGGGTCTTCTTTAAGGTCTAGGAGCTACCCCTTAGCGAGCTTTTAGCTATATTATAGCTTAATTAGAGCAATAGAGAAGATATTATACGCTCTGCTATACTTCTCTAGGAGTTATATTCTATAGGCGTTAGGGCTTATAACTTCTATAACTAGCATAGGAATAAATCTTAGGGCGAGCTTTTGCTAACTCTTTATAAAATAGAAGTTTTTTATTAAGAGTCCTATAATATCTCTAATATAGTATAATTACGCTTTTCTTCTAGTATTTATATTCTTAGCTTATACCTTAGTTATATATCGCTAGGTCTTAGCTATTCTTTAGCAAACCTCTATTAGCTTCTTAAGCTTTTTATTAACCCCTTGAATCCTAATCTCTACGTTTAGCAAGCAGTAGTTAACTATTCGAGGGTAATATCCTATAAGGGCCTTAAATAGGGATATGCTAATAGTAGCATATTTGCTATTATTATATAAAAATTCAGCTTTAACTAGTTATATTACCTATTAGTCGCGCAAGCCTTCGCTAAACTTTATAAGATATGCAGTTAGGGTCTAGTGCGTTCTTTCGGTCTAACTATCTATCTATAGATATTATGCAGTAGAGATACGCCCTTCTATATCTCAGGCCTTAGTCTAGTCTCGCTAGAACTAGCTAGTAATTAGTTTATCTTAGTTACTAACGATAACCTCTAGCATACTATATCAGCACTCGATCTCTTAATATAGGATCCTCGCTAAACCTGCAGCATCTAGTCGCTTAGTTATTACTAAGAACTATACTACTTTAGTTATCTAATATATAATTACTAGGATTATATTATAAGTAACTCTATTATCTTAGCAACCTTCTAGCAAGCTAGTTAAGAAGTCTAAGGAAATCTATTAGAATAGGTATACTAGTAGTTCTAGTATTTATAATAGCCCGTATAGCTTATGCCATAGTATGCACGCCCCTTAGCAGCGCAGGTACTTAGTGACGTATCGCTATATATCCTCTATTAAATATAGCTAATAGAACTTTTATAAGATTAGCTTAGCTATCTTATTTGCTCCTATATACCCTAATCTAGGCGCGTTATAGTAGTTTTTCAGGATTTCATAGCAGAGGGATCCCTCTTCTAGGATAATAAGTCTTCTTCTGAACTAAAGGATATTATTCTTATTAACTTAATATCCTTAGTATTCCCTAGCATCCTAGCGAACCTTAGCTATAATATCTCTATAGAAGGGGTCTTTAGCCTATAGTCCTCTAACTATCTATTCGAGATCTACGCCTAGTTATAATATATAAGCTATTTTATCCTGAATAAGCTCCCTTATTATAGCACGTAGGATATACTATTCTAGTATAGTAACCCTAGCTCCCCCTGAGTCCTCTGGCCTATCGCTATTCTCTCGTAGAGCAGTTAGCATAGCACCTGCATATGCTTTTATACAGGTAATAGCGCTAATATATATACTTATACGCAGTAGCTTATTAGTACCTATTATAGGGTAGTGCTAACTTGAGGGTGAGGATCCCTCAACCTTAGAGCTAGCCCTCTAGTAAGGTTCTTATATGCTTCGCTGGATAGCTCGGGTATAAGTTCTTATAACCGCTATAGTTCCTTCGAGCTTAGTAATATACTAGCAAATATTCACTAAAAGCTAGCTAATAAGCCTAAGTTTCTTTCTAAGGGTAAGAAGTATATTATCCACCTTAGCATCTTCTACTATATAGTCAGGGCGTTATAATAGTCTATCTACTAGATTAATAACCCCTAATTTATACTAGATTTCAAAGTCAAATGCTAATAAGCAGTAGACCTATTGCGCGAGTCTTCTGCAAATATCCCGCGCAGGTATAGCAAGTACTCCTTTTAGCGCTATATAGTCTATAAGTATTACGAATTTCTTAGGAAGTCCTTATAGATATTACGCCTAATAATCTAAACTTTCTATAATAGCAAGGAGTTCCTATTGCCCTATAGCCTAGCGCTTCTCTATATCTAAGAGCTTCCTCAACTAGAAGGCTACTAGGTGCTAAACTATATTATGCTTCTATAAAAGCACGCTAGACGCTACCTAAGTAGATATATTAGTCTCAACCCTAGTTTCTAACGTTAGGTTATAATATCTTAGTATTAGGGCTTCGGCGAATGCTCTCCGAAGTATCTTAAATATAGTCTATATCTCCCCTATCTAGGCGAAGGCTCCCGACTTCGTGCTATTCTAGCTTCCCTTAAGTATACTAGTTATAGGGGCTGCGATATAAGAATATCTTATAATAAACTTATAGTAAAAGTTATAAAAACTAAGGAATACTTAGATATCTCTAAAAAACTTAGGCACTAGCTATTTAGCAACTGCTCGGACTCTATCCGGGTCTATCCTAATACTATCTTAGGTAATATAGAACCTTAGAAAATCCACTTCTATCTAGTAGAAGTCATACTTCTTTAGTTTTATAAATAGCTTAGTAGCCCTTAGGTAGCGTAGGATAGTATAGAGGTCCTTAGTATACTATTCCCTTATATCTAAGTAGATTAGAATATTATCTAGGTATATAATATAGCAAGTATCTAGAAGGTTAGTAAGTATTCGGTAAATATATACCTAAAAAGTTACTAGGGCATTCATAAGCCTAAATAGCATTATAGTATACTCGAAGTACCTATATTACGTTCTAAATGCTATTTTCTACCTATCTACTTTATTAATTGCAATTTAATAGTATGCTTCGCTTAAGTTAATCTTCGAAATAAACTTCGCTCTAGCGAGCCTATCTAGAAGCTTGCTAATTAATAGCAGAGGATAAGAGTTCTTTATTATGATTTTATTTAATCCCCTATAATCTATATATAGTTATAGGCTTCTATCCTTCTTAAGTATAAATAGCACTAGTGCTCCTATAGAGCTAGTTAAGCAGCATATATAGCCTGCTACTTCTATATCCCGGATATACTTAGCGAGTATCTATAACTACTCTGCTAATATAGGGTATATTAGTCTATATAGGGGTTCCTTGCTAGGTTTTAGTTCGATATAGTGCACCGCTCCCTTTAGCCTCGGAACTTTCTTTGCGTTCTCCTTATTAAAAATATTAGCAAAGTCTTAAAGTTCCCTAGGAATCTTCTTCTCCTACTTATTATCTAGTAAGTCTTTACCTAAGGACTCTATATCCTTCTTATCAGGGCTTATAGCACCTATTAGATATATAATATAAGCTTATTAGCTATTTTCTATAATCTCTTGGATAATCGCCTCTAGCTTAGCGAGCGAGAGGGGTTTATATAACTAGGTATATGCATAGGTATCTATATAGATACCTTCCTATTCTATTAACTCGTTAGATAAAAGGATATCTCCTGCTCCTTTAGGGCGAGGGCTTATAACGAAAGCCTAGCGAATCTTCTATAGGTAACCCTAATTATCTATAAAGAAGAATATAAACTAGTAGACCTTACCTATAGGCATAGGCCTTCCCTAGAAATCCACTAATTCAGGGGCTATAATACTAGTAGCCTCCTTTAGTTAGAACCTCTTAACGAGGTCTTCTTATATAATATCTACTACTACGTAAGTATCTATATTAACCTCTAGTTCGACTTCACTAAACGCTTATAATACTAATGCTTATCCCTTAATAGTCTATCCTACTAGAACTGGGGTGATTTCTAGCGTAGTACCCCTCGGGGTTATATCTACGCTTACTCGTTTCCCGAGTCTTTAGCATTAGTTACGCTAGGTACTACGATTGCGCTTATCCCGCCCCGCCTTAGGTTTAGGTTCTAATTGCTACCTATTAGCTACGCATAGGGCTTAGTATAGTTAGGGGAGATATAGCTATACTTCTTATAGTTATAATATTAGGGTCCCTAGGAGTTAGTAGACGTACTGCTAGCGCTAGGCGTTATATAAGCATCTGCTGAGTAGTCGTTCTAAGATAGGGTCTCTAGGCGGCAATCCCTTAAGTCTATTAACCTAGGGGGTTATAAGCTGCTCTTATAAAGGCAGTCTAGAGAGCCCGAGTATAGTTGCTTATATAACTTAGAATAGCTAGCGGATATTCCCCTGCGTCTCCCTTCTATGATCTCCTATAATCTCTATATATATAGGGCGATAGTATATATATTAGTGCGGTTAATATCCTGCTTAAAGAGTTTATCCTTCAGGGTCCTAATAAGGCCCTAAAAGAAGGTATACGCTTTTATATTACTAGTGCTCAGCTCGCTAAGTACTCGGTTAATAGACTCCTATTAAGCCTAATATATAATTAGTTTCTTATTATCTTTTTAGTAGTACTATCTTAGAGTATTATAATAGTTCTATTCTTAAAGCTCGGGCGTAATATACTACCCTCTTATAAAAATTCTAAAGTCTTCTTATTTAGGGTCTATCTAGTTCCCTAACTCGTCTATAAGCATTTGCTAATAATTCTACTATTCTATTTATAGGGTATGCTCTATTATACTCAAAGCCTACTAGATATACTAGCTATTAGAGCAGCTAGGGCGGTGCTTATAAGCCTCTTTAACTATAACGAGCTAATCTTCCCTTATTATACTAGTAGATTCGCTAATAAGGCGCGCTATATTATAATTTAGAGGTTTTTTATAAACCTTAGGCAATCGCTTAGCAGGAGCTCGGTTGCTTAATATAGTAGTAATTAGCTCCTATTAGTTAGCTATTATAGTTATAATCTATTATATTAGCATTTAGCTAGTTGCTTTATCTAGCCCTCTAGCTTAGGCTAGCCTATTAGCTATAGCTATAGATATCTAGCCCGTTAGCCCGTCCGGTTTATAGGAAGGGGTCTTATATACCCTATTCTCCTATATATGCTTAGCATCTATATAGCGAGCATTTAGTATAGGTAGCCTATTCTCTTTAGGGCCCCTAGCCTCGCTTAAAGCATAGCTTCTTACCTCCTCTTATTAGCTCGTATTATCCTCTAATTACTTACTAGGATTAGCTTCCTTATAAAGGTTCGCATAGGCTATTTCACTCTACTCTTAGCAAATATTAGGCGTAGGTTCTTTAGCCTAATTAGTAGGCGTTACTTAGGTGCGTAGTACTATTATTATTACTAACCTTCCTAAAGCAGGGTAGAAGCAAAAGAATTATAAAGGTATAGAGGAGCTAAGAGCTATAGTTAGGTCAAACTAATAGCAAAAGCACCTAAAAGGTAGGGTCTATATTATTATATTACTTTTGCTTACTTCTTCTAAGATCCCTTATTTCTAGCCTTTAGCGAGTATTCGCTAAGTCTTCGCTATAAGGGTTCTATGCCCTAGACCTATAGGCCTCTCTATCCCTTCGGCCTGTAGTAGCCGAAGCGTCTCCGGCTTCTCCAGTCTGGGTATCCAGTCCCTTACAGTAGTAACTAGAACTTAAACCTAAAACAGGGTAGAATAAGTATAATTATAATCTCTTATATAACTAATGCTAAAGACTTAGGAAATAAGTAGGTATAGAAGTAACCCTAAGGGGTATTACGCTAGAAATTACCTTAGTTCTAATAAGCTAAACTATTAAAGGATAAGCGCTTATACTCTAAGTATATAGCGAAGTCGAACTATAAGTTAATATAGATACCTATAGTATAGTTAATATTATATAAGAAGACCTTATTAAAAAGCTCTAACTAAAAGAGCCTATTAGTATTATAGCCCTAGAGCTAGTAGACTTCTAAGGAAGACCTATACCTATAGGTAAGGTTTACTAGCTTATTATCTTCCTTATAGATAGCTAAGGCTACTTATAAAAGATATACTAAGCCTTTATTATAAGCTTATACCCTAAAGGGGTAAAAGAATTCCTTCTATCTAATAACTCTATAGGCTAGGAAGGTATCTATATAGATACCTATATATATACCTAGTTATATAAATATATCTTACTTACTAAGCTAGAGGTAATTATGTAGGAAATTATAGAAAATAGCTAAAAGGCTTATATTATATACTTTATAAGTACTCTAGCCCCTATTAAGAAGGATATTAATACCTTAAATAATTACTTACTAAATAAGGGGTAAGAAAAGGAGATCCTAAGGGAACTTTAAGCCTTTACTAACGTTTTTAAAAAGGAAAATATAAAGAGAGTCCCTAGGCTAAAGGGAGTAATATATTATATAGAGCTAAAACCTAGTAAGGAGCCCCTATATAAGCTAATAAACCCTATATTAATAGAATAACTATAAACCCTTGCTAAGTATATTTAGGGAATAGAGGTAGCTAGCTATATTTACTACTCTACTAGTTCTACTAGAGTATTAATCCTATTTCTATTTAAGAAGGATAATAGCTTATAACTATAAATAGATTATACAGAATTAAATAAAATAATAGTAAAGAACTATTATCCTCTCCTACTAATTAATAAGCTTTTAGATAGGCTTACTAGAGCGAAGTTTTTCTCTAAGATTAATTTAAGTAAAGTATACTACTAAATTATAATTAATAAGGTAGATGGATAGAAAACTATATTTAGAACCTAATATAAGTATTTCAAATCTATTATAATACTATTTAGGCTTATTAATGCTCTAGTAATATTCTAGGCATATATTTACTAAACGCTTACTAACGTACTAGATATATACTATATTATATATATAAATAATATTCTAGTCTATTTAGATATTAGGGAATAATATGTAAAGGACCTCTATATAGTCTTATATTACCTAACGGCTACTAATCTATTTATAAAACTAAAGAAGTATAACTTATATTAATTAGAAGTAGACTTCCTAGGGTTCTATATTACTTTAGATAGTATTAAGATAAACCTAGAATAAGTCTAAGTAGTTACTAAATAGCTAGTATTAAAATCTTTTAGAGCTATCTAAGTATTCCTTAGCTTCTATAACTTATATTATAGGTTTCTAATAAGGTATTCCTATATTATAGCCCTAATAAATAGCGCGCTTAAAGGGAGCTAGAATAGTATGAAGTTAGGAGCCTTTATTTAGATAGGCAATATATAGATAGTATTTAAGATACTTTAGAGAGTATTTACTAAAGCTCTAATATTAAGATATTATAATTAAATACTAGAAATAAGAGTTAAGATTAATATATCTATTCAGGTAGTATCTAGCATACTTTTATAGAAGTATAATATAGTCTAGCACTTAGTAACCTTTTAGTTAAGAAAACTATTAGATATAGAGAGGCGCTAGGCTATAGGGTAATAAGAACTTCTTATTATTATAGGGAGCTTAGATTACTAGGCGTAATACGTATAAGGACTCCTTAAGAAATTCCTAATACTTATAGACTATATTATACTAAAGGGAGTACTTATTATACCCGCGCGGGATATTTATAGAAGGCTAATACCTTTAACCTTAAGATCTAATATAGATTAGGGTTAACTAATCTAGTAGATAAACTATTATAACGCCCTAACTACAGAGTAGAAGACGCTAAGGTAGATAATATACTCCCTACCCTTAGTAAGAAGCTTAGGCTTATTAGCTAGCTTTTAGTAATAAATCGCTAATATATCGCTAAGCTTAAAGGAGAAATAGCTATTATAAGGTCTTATATCTAGGCTATCTAGTAAAGTATATAAGAACCTTACTAGAGGGCTAGCTCTAAGGTTAAGAGATCCTTACCCTTAAGTTAGTACTACCCCACGAAGGGTACTAATACTTCACTATATAGCACTATATATATTAGCGCTATTACCCGCTCTAAAATATATATAGGTGCTAGGATAACTGGTCTATAAGAGAATAGCGATATACTAGAGGACTTAGGGGGAGCTAGAGTTATTATACCGAAATAGTATATCCTAGATACTGTTACGTGCGGACCCTTCGGGCTTAAGGGTACAGCTACCCTTCAGACATTTTCCCCTACGCCACGCGGTCGTAGCGTAAAAGATATAGGATATTTAGAATGAAGGCTCTAAATATAGCTGCACTTAAGTATGCACGCCTAGCGCTATGATATTACCACCCCATCACTACTGCAATTATGCGTAATTGCCAACTTATAGTAGCTGGGATGCTAGGTGTGCCCTGCTACACTATGCGCGTGCGCACTTAAGCCTATACCCCTAGGGTCCCTAAGGCTAACGCGCTATAGGGACCCTATGAGCCTACGTTGAGCGCGCGCGCTGAGCGCGCGCTAAGCGCGCTAAGTGCGATTCAAACGTATGACCCTAGGATAGTTCTAAATATAATATTATATGCAGGCCCTTTAGGCTTAAGGGTATAGCTACCCTTTAGATATTTTCCCCTACGCTATGTAGTTATAGCGCAAAAGGTATAAGATATTTAGAATGAAGGCTCTAAATATAGCTACACTTAAGTATATATACCTAGCGCTATAATATTAACCCCCGGATTACTACTATAATTATCTATAATTGCCTACTTATAGTAGCTGGGATACTAGGTATGCCCTGCTACGCTGCGCGCGCACTTAAGCCTATACCCCTAGGGTCCCCGAGGCTAACGCGCTATAGGGGCCCTATAAGCCCACGTTGAGCGCAGTACGCAGCGCGTGCGCTGAGCGTGCTGAGTGTGATTCGAACGTATGACCCTAGGGTAGTTCTGAATATAATGTCACGTGCGGACCCTTTGGGCTTACGGGTGTAGCTACCCTTCAGATGTTTTCCCCTACGCTACGCGGTTGTAGCGCAAAAGGTATAGGACATTCAGAACGAAGGGCTCTAAATGTAGCTACACTGAAGTACGCAAGCCTAGCGCTATGACAATACTATAATAAGGGAGCTTATTTAGGATAAAACGGTATATATATTATAGCTAGGTATAGATCTTAAATAGATAGTTAGTAGACTATAGGCTAAAGACTACTTCTATAGAGATATTATAGCTAAGGTTCGCTAAGATACTAGGGAATACTAAGGATATAGACTTAATAAGAATAATATCCTTTACTTTAGAAGAAGACTTATTATTCTAGAAGAGGGATCCCTCTATTATAAAATTCTAAAAGACTATTATAATACGCTTAAATTAGGGTATATAGGGGTAAATAAGATAATAGAACTTATTCTATAAAAGTTTTACTAGCTATACTTAATAGAGGATATATAGCGATATATCGCTAAGTGCTCGCGCTACTAAAGGGCATGCATACTATAGTATAAACTATATAAGCTACTATAAATATTAGAACTATTAGTATACCCTCTTTAGTAGATCTCCTTAGACTTCCTTATTAGCTTACTAGATAGTCGCTAGAATAATAAAGTTATATATAACATAATTCTTGTAATTATATATTAAATAACTAAGGTAGCCTAGTTCTTAGTAACTATTAAGCGACTAGACGCTATAGGCTTGATAATAATCTTATATTAAGAGGTTAAATGCTGCTATAGTATGCTTAAAGCTATTATTAGTAACTAAGATAAGCTAATTACTAGCTAGTTCTAGCGAGACTAGACTAAGGCTTAGGATATAGAAGGCTAATTTTCTATAGCTTATAATCTATAGATGGATAGCTAAATAGAGAGAATATACTATATACTAACTATATACCTTATAAAGTTCAATAGAAGCCTATAGGATTAATAGGTAATATAATTAGTTAAAGTTGAGTTCTTATATAATAATAGTAAATATATTATAATTAGTATATCTCTATTTAAATTATTAATAGGGTATTACCCTAGTATAATTAACTTCTACTTACCAAATATAGAGATTAGAACCTAAGGGGTTAAAGAAAAGCTTAAGAAGCTAATAGAGGTTTACTAAAGGATAGCTAAAAACTAGTAGTATATAACTAAGGTTTAAGTAAAAAATATAAATACTAAAAGGAAAGTATAATCCTATTATCTTAGAGATATTATTAGACTCTCTACAAAGAACTTCTATTTTATAAGGGGTTAGAGAAAGCTTACTCTATAACTTATTATTATACTAGTTATAGAACTTATAAGCCCTAATACCTATAGAGTATAACTTCTAGAGAAGTATAATAAGGTATATAATATCCTCTCTATTACCTTATTCAAACTACAGATAAAAGCTCGCTAAGAGGTAGCTCTTAGACCTTAAAGAAGACCTTAAGGTATAAGAAGTTAAGAATATTATATTATAAAGGGAAGTACAAAAGGGCCCCCTATATTTAGTTAAGTAGAAAGGCTAGCTAGTAGAGTATAATACTTAAGAGCCTAAAGAATACTTAGTAAATACTTTATAAATCCTTATTAGATTTAAGGAGTAATAATATAAATTATATCATAAGTAGGATAATATATAATATAGAGTAATAAGAAAATTAATTAACTATAAGATAGTTAAAACGCTAGAGAAGACTTCTAGACCCCCCTATAAAAGTAATATAAAAACCTACAGGTATCTAACTATATACTCCTATAGAAACCCGCTATATACTTACTAAGGTTTCGCTAGTCCTACTACTTATTATTACTATTATTACTACTATTATTATTATTATCTTTATTACTATTACTACTAATATTACTTTTATCGCTCGAGCTATTACTACCTACAGTACTACTATTACTATCCTAGGGATTATTACTAAGCCTATTAAAGTCGCTCTTATTACTTTCCTCTCTACTTAATAATATATCTTTATTATTATAATTAACTAGATATCAATAAACTACTACTAAACCCTTACTAACCTACTTATAAGAATTAGGCTAAGGCATAGGACTACTACTAACTATCTTAAAGATAGGAATAAGGGTATAGTAAGAAGCTTTATAGTATATATAAGCACCTTAGATCTTTAAAGGCTCCTATAAATGAAGTAAAGCTATATAGGTATTATTCTTTAAGAGTTATATTATTACAATATTAGTAAGTATATTAAGAAACTTAGCCTACTTAAAGATATAAGTCTTATTATATAAGTAGGAAGGAAGAGTATTATTAATCTACTTAATAATCTTATCTATTAGGTCTTATTCTTACTTTAGCGAGCTACTTATAAGTATATATTAATAAGAAAGGTAGAAGTGAAGCTAATTAAAAGGTAAAACTTATATCTAGCGATACCTAAAGATATACCTAAGTATAGGTAGTAGTACTCTCCTTAACACCTATAGTAACTAACTAGTTCTTATACTACTTAGTACCCTATTTTAGACTAATAGGGTTTACTAACTACTTATAGAGACTTAGGAGAAGGGCTTAACCCTTCTCTATCGCTATAGAAATATAGATAATCTCATGCTAATAATACGTACTAGCTATAATCTAGTAGGTATAATGCTTAATCTAGTTCTAATAGTAATAAATAGAAGTAATAAGATAGATAGGGATCTAGAAGTAAGAAAGTTAGCTTATACCTTCTCTAAACGCTCGCTGAACTTACCCTATAGTAATTAATACTATAAGACTAATATAACTCATATATATAATCGCTATTATAGGTATAGGTATAGATAACTAGGGTGCTCTTATAAAGCTATAGCGCGTAGCTAATATAAGGCTTATTACTACCTAACTAGTTACGCTAGTATAGGCTATCGCTAAGCTTAGAGTTATTAGGGCTATAGTTAGTGAGGATTTGGGTAATAAGGCTCTTAGTACTTATAATATTAAATAGGAAGTATTATAGAAAGGGGATTATTCTATAAAGGGTTAATAAAGCCGAGGTAATATAAAGCTAAAGATAAATATATTATAGTAAAGAGGAAAAGAACTAACCTTAGGGTAGGAAAAAGCTATTATTTTATAGAGGATTATAAGGCCTTATTAAATTACGGAGGTAGGTATAACTTTAGATGATATACATAATAGTTATTTATTATAGTAGGCTACTAAAGGGGAGGAGGTAGATATAATAAGTTAATAATAGTAGTTATTATCCGACCTACTTAACGGCTTTATAATACTCCCGTTTAGAAGGGGGATAATAATATAAAAAGCGAAGCTATTATAAAGGCTATTATAAGGATATTATATTAAGAACGCTTTTTAAATAAAGGATAAGACTTTAGGGAACAAGAGCTATAAATACTAAATAATTACCTCCCTCTAAAGGACAGAATAGGAGCCTCTCGGAATAGCCCTAAATATAGAAGATATAAGGACCTAAAAGAAAAAAGGGTCTTATGTATAGCTAAGCCCTAGGCTATTAGTAATAACTATAATATCAAACAATAATAGAACCCTTAGTAAATATATAATAAATACTTACTATATAGGATAATAGAGAAGAATAATAATATCTATACTAGACCTAGTACTCTAAACTTATAGTAGGGACTATTATAATTACAAGGGGGATAATTATAAGGGAATTAAGTATATAGAATAGGGAAGCCTAGGAATAGCTTAGGTAATAGAAGCTAAAGGAATAGAGAGGCCTATAGGTCTAGGGTATAGAACCCTCTATAATAAGATCTTAGTGAGGACTTATTAAAAGTTAAAAAAGAGAATCTTAGAAGAATAAGTAAAAATAGTATAGTAATATTATATCTACCTTTTAGGTGCTTCTTCTATTAGTTTGACCTAACTATAGCCTATAGCCCCTAATATCTTTATAAATTACTAATTATATATTCCTAAATAGTTATATAACTATTAGTAACTAACTAAAAAACAATAGTAATACTTAAAATTGAAATAAATATATAATATACTAGAAAAGTAAAAATATATTATTTATTATAATAGCCTACATCTAGTATAAGATAGGGTAATAGTAAATAATATAATAAAGGTACTAAACTACTATCCCATAGTTAGTAATATTAACTATAGCGATATAGAGCCATATTACCCTATTAGTACGCCTTAGGTATTAAGGCTTTAGAAGGGGGGGTAATTATAAGGAATAATAGTAGGTATAATATATAAAGCTATGCTATTAGTAAAACGTTAGCGAATTAGTAGCGGATATATATACCTTTAGAAAAACTCTATAAGCTGTAGACTTAGAAGGTTAAGCAATAGTTTAATATAATCACGGGCACCTACGTTTCAGCATTCTAGCCTTTCCTAGTTTAGGCCTATTACTATACTCTTATATGCGGCTCATAGCTCGCCAGTATCGTTACATCCCAGACTAACTCGTCATTCATTAAGCTCTCGTGTAACCAGCCTTGTTTATCACATCAAGTTAGATTATTTAGAACCTTCTACTTATGTCAAGCAGGGAATAGTCTCCTGTATTTTTAGTTGAATAATTCGTATAGTCCTCTGCGTAGAACACACTTTAAGATGGTCGCAGAAGTCGCCCAACAAAGACAACACCCGGCCCCCATGAGATCAAATAGGCTGGTTGAGAGTACTGTTGACTTTATACATCAGGCCAGTGAGTCAATGGCCTCAGTGAAACGATGAACATGAAGTTTCGCGGGTCAAAATGCGGGGGCTGAAAGTCGCGCGTCTTGCAGAAAGGTCAGTGTAGTCATTTGCTGCCGTGACTTTCTGCCAAACCCAATCTGATTTGGCCGCAGTAGTAGAAAAGCCTTGGAGAATGATGACTCAAATGCGAAGATAGCGTGGCTTAACTATAGAAGCATTGCGAAGGAGTAGCCAGTCATCAACGCCACATGTCCATATCTGCTTCGTGCCCCACCGCCTTACAATCCAACAGATACCCTTCGACATCCTTCCAAAGTGGGTTCCGTGGTGAATTGTGAAGCCAATCTCTGCAATAAGATTCAAGACGTTGATAGTGGCTCTCAGATTGGTCTGTCGGAATGCTGCGAGCAAGAGGTCCGAGGATATCAAAGGCTCGCCCGAAAACCTGACTAAATCCTGTAGAAGAACCACGTCCAGTCCAACCGTCTTGGATGATGTCCGTCAAAACTTCGGCGCCTTGTTCAACAACTCCATGTCCGCTCGCCAACGTTGCCCGAACTTTCTCGACCTCAGCGTATGAGTTTGCCCCATCAAATGGATCGATCCCCGAAAGAATAAAATGTAGACAAGTCGCTAGGTCAAAGTGATCCCTCCTTAGATCGTTTTCGTAGTCCGGGTGGAAGCGCTCAATAGCAGACCCAAAGTCAAACACTTTCAGGCGATTCGTGCTGTCGATCCCCAGGTTCCGGACAGCAAGGTCACCATTTGCCCAACCCTGATGCTCCAACCAACGTACTGCATCGAGTAGTTCCAAGGCCCAGCGTCGTCGGTCTGGTTCACTCGAGTTACGCCATGCTGCTTCCAATGGTGTAAGCCGTTCCAGAAATAAGCAGTTTGCCTCATCGGTTTCCAGTCTTCGAGTAATATTGAGATGTGGGTGGGCTTTTATGGTTTGGTAAACCGCTAATTCTTTTTCTAGAGAAACGAAACTTCTGAGGGCAAGATCTAGCAAGTGATGCGTGCCTGTATCCTCGAGGACCGGGTACTGAAACGGCACTTTGACAACGATCTCTTGGTTGATGGCGTAAACAAGACCTTGAGACGGCCCGACGCAGAGGCATTCCCCGGGGCAATCTCTGAATGGCGTAATGATTTGCATATTGTCTAGTGTTAATCGAAAGTCATGAAAATGGAATCATCTGGTGGTGAGGAACGAGGCATAATCATGGAGATATTTTCCCCTCAAATGACTCCCGGTCTCGGATGTTTATGTTTTCTTGTCATCGGGTGAATCAATTAGATTAAGAAAGTGGGCACGTACTACCCGGAGCAGTAACTGTGCCTAATTGCATAAAGGAAGTATAACCTCTTGTAGAAAGATAGGTGCGTAGCTGGCCACGTGCCCACCTAGCTTGGCCACTCCCGTCCTCCGCTACAGTACTGCGTATATTCCATTATGCACAACTCAATTTATCTACCCAACTGATGGCTGTGCCGCTGATAGAAGGCAATGGTGCTTGAGATGGAACGATATCTTGTTATCAATTCTGCCCCTTCCCTGCCGCAACACAATCGTCGCACCACTTGTTGACCTTGTTGTCTGTGATTGAATGATTATATGGTGGGTCTGAACATTTCGGGCCGCTGGGATAGAAACCACATTTGTATATTTTCTCAACGCCGTCCGACTTATGGCCGCATTTTCGGTAAATTGTCGCAGGCGCTGCCTTGGAACACATTTTTCTTTGGCTGGTAGGTGAATGGTCTACATCTTGTTGGCTGGGCTAGATCGCTTTCCAAATATTATTCACCTGTGGCTGTTTCTCCGTGTATCAATGGTCACGGTATCCCGAGTGAATCATTTTTGGAAGATATCTCTATTTATAAATGATTTTGACCACAACGTTAGATGGTCTACCCCGATCATCAACGCGCCTCTGTATCATTATGATGAATGTGACCGGTGCAGGCACTCTCGCCGAATGGTGAACTCACTCACACCTATGCAGGCTAGCTGGGTAGTCCTCTTCAATTGCAGGGGTATGGCGTCAATTCTGAACATCTTATTAGTACGATCTAAGAAATTGCTTGGAACCCCTCACCTGCCCGCAATTGCTGCTTCGCAGGGATGGTCATCCCGCAGTCAGGCAAAGTAGTCGCATATTGACATAGGCTGTTGCTATCGTGACCCATGATTCGCTGCAACCTCGACGCAAGATAGTTGTCATTCGGCGAAATCGTGCTTGGCGTGCATGTGGCGTTACCTCCGGCTGTTATCTCTGCCTGTATCGCCTCGCTTGCAGGCTTACCAGGCCCGTCAAGTCACTGTCGCCAAGGCCCGCTTAAAGTAATCTATCCAATGCCTTTTTGCCATCCTGTCCGCAACGCTTGCGGCCCTTCCAACAGCCAAGCTTGAGCCAACAGATGCTTTGCCAATAGCGCCATGCCAAGCAGATTGCTCCGTCTTCCGTCCCGTTGGACGATACACTAAATACACCGAGTACGCCGCAGCATTGTGGGGGTGATTACAAGGCAGCGAGAGAGTTGTGCCGTTGTGCGGAGAGACAAGACCGATATACTAGGAATCACCGCGATCTTAAAGCCCAGACAGGAATGTTTATTATATAACAAGGATCCCATGCGCAGTTAGGGGCCAGAAACTTGGGTCAAATGAGCGTATTAATTATAGTTATACGAGCGAAGCTATCCTTATACCTATTTATAGTACGCCCCGCGCTCTTATTATATATACTTATATACTATGAAGCCGTTATACTATATATTATACCTCTAACCGGAATATAGTTTAATATTACGTTATATATAGCCTACTTACTATAATACTATACTACTTATAGTTATAATACTTATAACCGTCTCCTTAGTATACCTATAGCTATACTAAGAGGGTAATAAGAGGTTTAATAAAATAATAATAAATAGAAATAATAAGGTAGTAAGTAGTAATAAATATAAATATAAGTTATTTGAATATGAAGTTCTTAATCTCTTATATTCTATTCTAATAAGTCTATTTATAAGTAATACATATTATATAACAGTAATTATATATTACTATAAAGTAATATCTACTTCTAGATAGAAAAGGCTATTAATTGAATAGTAAATACTTCTAATCCTCTATAAGTATCCTCTATAATATAGGTTGTTTATTTGAAAGCATTATTAATATTATTTAATTTATACTTCTTATTAGATATAGTCTTCTAGGGGGTAATATAGCTTAGAGAGGGAGAAGGGGAAATACAACCTCTACTAATAAGGGTATAAAGGTAAATAACCTTAATATAAAGAGCCTCTATATTATAATTAAACTTCATAATATCCAAGTAATCTTATTACTTAAGATTTACTTAGTTACTATATTATTCTTAATATTAATAGGATAGTTAGTAATATTACTCTAAGCTATAATATTAAGAGCTTTAACCTTAGTTTTAAGAGTAGAAATATAACAAATAAGCTAGTTATAAAGGCTAGTAGTTAGCCTTTTAATATATATATTAGTAGTAGTAATAATCTTAATAATAATAGTAAAGCCCTTATAGGCTTTAATAGTAGTAATATATATAGTATTATTAATAACATAAATACTCTAAAAGCTAGCTATAGTAATAAGAGATACAAAGTCAATATAATCAAGAGTAATAAGAGCGCTAGTAATCTTAATATTAAAGGTATTAAAGTAGTAAGATATAAAAATAATAAGAATAGCTATATAGGAGGAGAGAAAGTAAGTAAAAGTATTATTATTCTATATTATTATTAGAATATATTTGCAAGCGCTCTAAATATAATAAACTATATAGTTAGAGGAGATATTAGTAATAGAGGGGTGGGTATTAAAAAGCTTAATAAAATAGATATAAACTTCAGTTTAGAGAGTAGTATTAAGAAAGTAGTTAAAGAGGTTATAAGTAGTAAGGTTAATAGCCTAGCCAGTAATAGAACCCTTAGAGTAATATTTAGGAATATTTAGCTAGGTATTAATAATTATAATACCATAATTATTAATATTAACCTCTTTATTTTTATCCTGATTATTCTTTAGTATTATTATTAGAGTTACTAGAGAGAGTATTTACTTTATTAGAGTTAGTTATATTAAGGTACTAGAGGGTTAAACGAAAAGGGCTAATGAGAGGGTTTATAGAGCTAATAGGGGGGTTTATAAGGCTAGAGTAAATATCTATAGCGCTATTAATATGTATCTAGCTACTATAATAAGAGAAGTTATTAAAGCTAAAGGGGTTACCCTCTAAGAGGGGAATATTACTTTAGAGCTAGAGAATAATAACTTTAGGCTAGAGGGTATCCCTAGTATTAATAGAGATATTAGAGGAGTATTAATTAGATATTACTATAATAAGAAAAATAATAGACATATAATGAAAAAAGAAGAATAGAAAGAAAAAATAAAAAATAAAATAAAATAAAACTATTAATATAACATAATAGGGTTATGATTATAATAGAAAGGTTAGAGATTATAAATAAGTTGGATATATTAGAACGTAAGGGTTAGTTTATATATATATATATATAGATAGAAAGCGCTAATCCTGAAGTAAAACGTAGGTTACAAATGACATAAAGTTAATATAATAATATATATCTACCTTATAGATTATAAATATACTATTATAGGAAATAATTCTATTATTAGAAAGTAATACCTTGATGGCTAATAAGAATTAATATAATACGCTTCTACTTTTATAAAAGACAACTATCTTAAAGTAATAGTAAATAATAAGATTATATATAACCCTAAAGGAAGCGATTATAATATTTAAAGAGGCCCTATAATAAGCTATATATAGTATTAATAGCCTTACTCCTTATTAAGATAGAGATGTATAGCCTCCTTAAAGGCTTTAATTATATTACTAATATGAATAAGTAAGCTTTTATATAGCTTCAAGCTATTTTTAGAAATAAAGTAGCTTTTCCACTTAATAAGGTAATAAATAATAGGATCATATTTATAATAAGTAATTTATTAATTGATAAGGTAATCTACTTCATACTTATTATGGCTATTAACAATAATAAGCTATAGCCTCTAGCTACTATATAGTAACTTTACCTACTTAAGTGTAATAGACATACTAACTTCGCGCCTCCTAATAATATATATAGCCTTTAGTTATATAAGCTTACTAACTGCCTCTCCTAACTATAGCTATGCTTATTATAGGAAATAGAGTAAAGTTATTACTTTGCTACTATGTCTTTAGAGAGCTATAGTTCTATGAATATACAAGATATAGTAAGATAATGCATATATTCAAATTTAACTGTAAATTACGCGTCAAATAGTATATCTTATAATACTATACAACTAGGGTTAATATATTCTAAATACATTAGAACGTTAAGCTTAAGGTTTATACCTATAGTAAGGTGAAATAAAACGCTATATCTAAGCGTCCTTAGCTGTATATATATATAATAAAGCGTGCCTAAGCGCCTAAGAGGCTTTAGCGAAACTACTACCTACTTATACCTACCTCTTCCCCTAGCTTTTTAACGCGTTGGATATAGTATTTATTTATGAAATACATACCTGTTAATGTCTATACTTTCCCCTCTATTCGCATAAGGTATATAATAAGCTAGAAAGGTTACCTTAGTATATTATTTACTGCCCAAATTTACCTTTAGTATATTAGCGATTTTTCTACTTCTCTTTGTACCTATACAGCCATACTAATAGGTTTTAAGCCTAGATTAATACCTACTCAGCGTTTAGGCCCCCTTAAGAGCAATTCTCTTCTCTACGTGCATATTTCTATTCCCTTAAAGGATATTATTTAGATAAGAGAATAACTCTTTACTACTTACGCTAAAACCGAGATTTTATGATTAATATTAATATTCTTCCTCTACGAAGCCCCTCGTCTACCAAACTAGTTTATACTAGCTAAGAGGGCTACATAAAGCCAACAACGAATTTCACTAAGTCCAATAAGTACCCTTGAATCGCCCTCCAGAAGTACCCTTAAATCGAACGAAAATGACTCTCTGAATTAATACTCTTATTAAATCGATTTCGACAGGTTTTTAAATCGAATACAATATAGAGACATACATAAAAGTAAGTATAAAAAGGATGAAATATATTAACTTCTTACGAGTTATTTAGGTATAAAATAAAAACACATAAAAACACCAAAAGAGGATTTTCCTACGTCCACTTAGGATAGTTATTCTTTAATATATTAATCTAGTGTTAATGAAGAAAACTTCTATATTATATATAAATATAAACTGCTTTAAATTTTGCTTTGAAAGTACTCTTTATGTATTGATTTAATACTAATAACAAATACCTTTATAACAAAGTAAAATATAATTTATTATATATAGCATTAGTTTATATGTTACTATTTAAATTAGTTAATGTACTATAAATGTTTCTAAAGTAACGATTCTGAGGTTAAGTAGTAGTAAGAACTATTAAATATAAGCTCTTCGGTTTAAATCCCTACTTATTAATAAGGACATAAATATAGACCTAGAAATCCTATTATCATATACTAATCCTAATAATAATAATAAGGCTTTAGCTTTTACTAGGTTATTGTATAATAACAGTCCTCCTGGGGTTATTAAGGACTATAATATAGCTCCTAAGGCTCAACATAAATTAAAAGAGCTATATAAGCCTAAAGGATTTATAAATAGGTATTTAACTTATAAGGAATTCTTTAATGTAACACTAGAAAGTTCGGATAACTTAGAAACCTATCTTAGTAAGGTTAAATAGTTAACTAATAATTTAGCTATTAAAGCTTAGCTTTACCTAAGTAAGTTATTATAGTTAAAACACTAAATCCTTTAGATAAAGGTTATAATAGCTTTATAACTAATATAACCTAGTCTTAAAGAAAGGATTTAGAAGCCTATAATATATAAAGGTACTAGGGGCTATAGGCTATAGTTAGGTTAAACTAATAGAAGAAGTACCTAAAAGGTAGGTATAATATTACTATATTACTTTTACTTACTTCTCTTAAGATCCTCTTTTTTAACCTTTAGTAAGTCCTCCCTAAGTTCTCGCTATAGAGGGTTCTATACTCTAGACCTATAGGCCTCTCTATCCCTTTAGCCTTTATTACCCGACCTATTCCTAAGCTTCCCTATTCTATATACCTAATTCACTTATAATTATCCCCCTTCTAATTATAATAGTCCCTACTATAGGTTTAGAGCACTAGGTCTAATATAGCTATTATTATTCTTCTCTATTATTCTATATAGCGGGTATCTCCTATATATTTACTAAGGGTTCTATTGTTATTTAGTATTATAGTTATTACTAATAGCTCTAGGGCTTAGCTATATATAAGACCCTTTTTCTATTTAGGTCCTTATATCTTCTATATTTAGGGCGATTCTAAGAGGCTCTTATTCTTTTCTATAGAGGGAGGTACTTATTTAGTATTTATAGCTCTTATTCCCTAAAGTCTCGCCCCTTATCTAGCGAGCCTTCTTAATATAATATCCTTACAATAGCCTTTATAATAGCTTCGTTTTTTATCCTATTATCCCCCTTTATATCTGCCTCCTCCCTTTTAGTAGCCTGCCGCAGTAAATAACTACTATTTACATTATCTAAAGTTATATCTACCTCTACGATTATTCAGTAAGGCCTTATAATCCTCTATAAAGTAATAGCTTTTTCCTACCCTAAGGTTAGTTCTTTTCCTCTTTACTATAATATATCTATCTTTAACTTTATATTACCTATGCTTTACTAACCATTTATAGAATAGTCCCCTTTCTATAATACTTCCTATCTAATGTTATAAGTACTAAGAGCCTTATTACCCAAATCCTCACTAACTATAGCCCTAATAACTCTAAGCTTAGCGATAGCCTATACTAGCGTAACTAGTTAGGTAGTAATAAGCCTTATATTAGCTACGCGCTATAGCTTTATAAGAGCACCTTAATTATCTATACCTATGCCTGCAATAGCGATTATATATATAAGTTATATTAGTCTTATAATGTTAAGTACTATAAGGTACGTTTAGTAACTATTTAGGGAAGGTATAGGCTACCTTTCTTACTTCTAGATCCCTATCTATCTTATTACTTCTATTTATTACTACTAGAACTAAGTTAAGTATTATACCTGCTAGATTATAGCTAGTAAGTATTATTAATATAAGACTTTCTATATCTTTATAGCTATAGAGAAGGGTTAGGCCCTTCTCCTAAGTCTTTATAAGTAATTAGTAAACCCCATTAATCTTAAATAAGGTACTAAGTAATATAAGAATTAGTTAGTTACTATAAGTATTAAGGAGAGTACTACTACTTATACTTAGGCATACCTTTAAATATCGCTAGATATAGGTTTTACTCTATAGTTAGCTTTACTTTTATCTTTCTTATTAATATATACTAATAGGTAGCTCGCTAAAGTAAGGATTAGGACTTAATAGATAAGATTATAAAGTAGATTAATAGTACTCTTCCTTCTTACTTATATAATAAGACTTATATCTTTAAGTAGGCTAAGTTTCTTAATATACTTACTAATATTGTAATAATATAACTCTTAAAGAATAATACCTATATAGCTTTACTTCCTTTATAGGAGCCTTGAAAGATCTAAGGTGCTTATATATACTATAAAGCTTCTTACTAAACCCTTATTTCTATCTTTAAGATAGTTAGTAGTAGTCCCACGCCTTAGCTTAACTCTTATAAGTAGGTTAATAAGGGTTTAATAGCGGTTTATTAATATCTAGTGGATTATAGTAATAAAGATATATTATTAAGCGTGGAGGAAAGCGATAAGAGCGACTTTAATAGGCTTAGTAATAATCCCTAAGATAGTAATTGTAGTACTATAGGTAGTAATAGCTCGAGCGATAAAAGCGATACTAGTAGTAATTATAATAAAGATAGTAATAATAATAGCGATAATAATAGTAGTAATAATAAGTAGTATAACTAGTAAAACTTCAGCGAGTATATAGCGTGTTTCTATAGGAGTGCGCAGTTAGATACTAATAGGTTTTTATATTACTTTTATAAGGGGGTCTAGGGGTCTTCTCTAGCGTTTTAGTTATCCTATAGTTAATTAGCTTTCTTGTTACTCTATATTACTTATTATCTTACTTATAATATAACTTATGTTAATACTTCTTAAATCTAGTAAGGATCTATAAAGCGTTCACGAAGTATTCTTTAGGCTCCTAGGTATTATACTCTACTAGCTAGCTTTTCTATTTAACTAGATATAGGGGCCCCTTTAGCGCTTCCCTTTATAATATAATATCCTTAACTTCCTATTCTTTAGGGTTTTCTTTAAGGTCTAAGAGCTACTTCTTAGCAAGCTTTTAGCTATTATAGTTTAAGTAAGGTAATAGAGAAGATATTATATACCTTATTAAACCTTTCTAGAAGTTATACTCTTTAAGTATTAAAGCTTATAACTTCTATAACTAGTATAGGTATAAGTTATAAGGTAAGCTTTCTCTAACCCTTTATAAAATAGAAGTTCTTTATAGAGAGTCTAATAATATCTCTAATACTATAGGATTATACCTTTCTTTTAGTATTTATATTTTGTATTTAAACTTTAGTTATATACTACTAGTTCTTAGCTATCCTTTAGCCAACCCCTATTAGCTTCTTAAGCCTTTCTTTAACCCCTTAGGTTTTAATCTCTATATTTAGTAAGTAAAAGTTAATTATACTAGGGTAATACCCTATTAATACCTGAAATAGAGACATACTAATTATAATATATTTATTATTATTATATAAAAGCTTAGCTTTAATTAGTTATATTACCTATTAGTCCTATAAGCCTTTATTGTTCTTTATAAGGTATATAGTTAATATCTAGTGCGTGCTCTCTATTTAGCTATCTATCTATAGACACTAAGCTATAGAAAATTAGCCTTCTATATCCTAGGCCTTTGTCTAGTCTTGCTAGAACTAGCTAGTAATTAGCTTATTCTAGTTACTAATAATAGCTTTAGGCGTATTATAGCAGTATTTAATCTCTTAGTATAAGATTCTGTCGGAATAACTATCCTGCGCAGGTAATAGTACCAGAAAGATAGGGTTCTTCCGTAATACTATAGTTATTCGTGATATCTAACTATCGTAGGTTTAGTAGTTACGATAGCTATATAGGCAGTCCTTATATATAGGGTCCTAGCCCTCCTATTGGTTGAATCGGCGCAATAGGTGGATCCGAACGGCCCGATGTGGCGCCGGTCGGGTCGGCCACGAACCGCCGACTGGGCTTCTAATACTAGCAGTCTTTTATTACTGCCGGTGCCTACCTTATAATAGCCTATATTCATCGAGATAACTACTAAATAGTACTACTTATAAAAGAGGCCTAAATAGCCTAATAACCGCAGTTTTCGCACGTGTTATCGTTATCCCCCGATATGCTATATCCCCGGTTTTATTGCGCGCAGGGCCCCGGCTATTATTAAACGACCCACCCCTCTATCCGTATCGTCGCCTTATTATTATTAATAAGCCGTTAGAGGGCTTTATTCGGCGTTAACTTCATAAGTCCGTTAGCCGGGTTATTATCACTATAGATCTATTAGATCTCCACGATCTCGCAGCGCTCGTATAACTACTATAGCGCTATTATATCGATTATAAGGTGCTTTTCTTTTGTTATACCTAGCTTAACGAGGCACTTATATAGCGAATACGAGTCGGTATAAATAATAGTCGATATTAATAGTAGATCTAGTCGATCGGAGACCTTTTAGAAGGTTATTACGATCGCATAGGCCATATCAACGCTAGCAACTATGCTATAGATCTCCGAGGCTAGTACGCTACGGGTAACGCGTTTTGACTTCAATAAGCTATAGTAGATGATATTACTGTTAATTTCGAACGTATTAATAGCCTTATTATTATTAGTCTTATTAGCTAGTATAATAATAAAACCTAGTTATAACGATAGGTCGTCGTTATTAGCAAAAGATCTGTCGATAAAAACAAATAGTTTCGCAGTAGCGAGGTTAAGTAGGATAAAACTAAGGCCTCTATTGAGGGATCGCAACTACTAGAGTATACGCTAGTTAAGGATTCTAACGTCGTTAACTATAGGGTTTTGCTATTATATAGCAATAGATAGGTTAAAATAGGCCTCGGGTTAGCAAATTAATATAATATACGCGCTGCGGGTATGTTATTTAACGTATTGCTGCTTTCGGACAGCTTCATCAGCAGAGGGGTCGATAGGGTATAACTTAAGCCCTTGGTCCTTTTAGCAGAGGGTGAGGGTATTGCTATTATCGATCGTCACGATCCTACTATTAAATATAAGGGGGTTATTAATAGCGAGGGTCTGCTTAGGTTTAGCTAAAAAGCCGGCTTTAGTTAATTCAACCTCCTCAAGGGCGGAAAACATATCGTTTAATAGACCCAATATATTATTAGTTTGCATACCTATAATAGCAAAAGATAGGTTATTTTTTATTAATATAAGCAAGCAGGGGTTAAACGACGAAGTCTCTATCTTAAGCCTCTCTTTATAGTAGTAGCTATATATAGCCTACTAATAGATACCAGCCTCAGCAATGCTATAGAGGGGTTTCACAACCTCTATAATAATATCATCGGGGTATTTATACTATATTTAAGCAGGGATTTTAGCGAGGATAGGTCGGGCGAGATAGGTAGCGGACTAGATATAGGCTTAGGTAATATCGCAGATCTAAAGGGTTTTGCTATTAGCTAATAATAATAGGGCGATTATAAAGATTAGCTATTAACTAGCTCTTTAGATCGTAGGGGCCTAGGTTAAAATAGCCTCTTTACTATTATTAGCATAGCCCTAAATAATAAGTCTCGACTTCTCATAGGGCTAGGTTATCTTACCCTTAACCTTATTAATAATACAGGAGCGGAAAATCCGGATCCTGCTATAGCAGGCAGGGTTATACCTAACGAAGTTAAATATACCTTATTCGATAAGGGATTCGATCTCTTATCAGGTCGATTACTCAAAAGGCTCTCCAGGGGTTATAATCACGCTATTATTATATAACTTAATAGCGAGGTCGTAGTCGGATTGCTCTTTAGCGGATAGGAAGGTCTCGTTAGTAGTAGTAATATCTATTTTAGCGAGGAGTATAGTCGAAGTCGGACCTAGCACTAGGTTATAGCGGGGCCGGCCTTAGCGCTATAGTAGGGCGGGGGCTATATCGTTAGTAATAACGATAGTATTATAAACTTCCTCAGTTACCCCATAGGGGTTTGCAATCCTATTGTTATTACTATTAGGTTCTATTAGCAGGTTAGTCGACTAGTAATAAGGTTTAATAATAGTCAACTAGAAGGATTTCAGCCTATTAGGCAGTTAAACTACGTATTCGTAGCTATTATTAGAGATAAGCTAGTAAGGGCCCTTCTAGCTATCCTTTTCACGCTATACTCTGACCTCTAACTAGAGAGGTAAGCTCAACATAGGCTTAGTTATAGGGCTATTTTAGGCCGCGATAGCCTCGTTAACCTAATAACTAGCATAGAGTTAGTAGATCTCATTAGTAGCCTTCTATATAGCTTAGGCGTATTGCATAATTAATAGCGAGGGCGCTAAATCGTCTATTAAGCGTAGGTAGGCTCCGAATACTAGTAGGGTTAGTATTAGGCCGTTAGGCCTAGCGACGTTATTAATAGCTTTTATAGCTATTTAGAGGGCGACGTCGGGGTTAGCAAAGGGATCTTCTACCCGGATAATCTTATAAGCCCGGTATAATAGCTTATAGTATTATTCAACCTTCCTGATACTATTATAAGCCTTAACTAGGACCTCTTTTATAGAGATCGCTATCTTTCGCATAGATTAGCGAAATTCAGCAGATCGAAAGGAGGTGCTAGCGTTAGTAACTATCTAGTCGGGTAGGCCCTAGTATACGTTGATCCAGCAGAGCTAAAGGGTCTGCTATATAATTTTAGTAGATATATCCTTCATAAAGCGTGCTATATTAAATGCAATAGCTATATTAACGATATAGAGGGTAGGGCAATTACTATCGAGATATATAACGTTAATAATAACCTCATAGTTAAAATTGCAGTCGTCTTTTATTATAAACTTAAACCGATAGGGGCTACTACTATAGAGTTAGTATTAGTAGCAAAACTTCGTTAACTTATTAATAATATCGATATCAATAGGGTAGCTAGCGCGCTAGAGGACTTTATGGAGTTGTTGGACGGATAGGTAGCTAAAACGACGGTAGATATAGCGTAATTCGACGTTAGTAAGGTTATAACTTATAACAGCCTCTTCCGGGTTAGTCATAAACTATGGGTAGCCCCATAGTTATATAACCGGGGTCGTGAGGTCGTTACGAACGAGTTAGTTAGCAATATTATTAAATCTTACGCTAAGTCGGTCTATATTATAAAGGGATAATAAGAAGGGGGTATTCGTTAGCATTATATAGAAGGTCACGTCGCTAAAGGGAGTTATAATAACTATTATTCCGAGGGATTCGATAGGGTTAGCGCTACCGAAGCGGATCGAGGCTGCCCTAGCTATAGAGGGGTTAAGTTAGTAGTTAACCCTCTTTTATAGGGCTAAGAACTACAGGTGACCCCTAGTTAAATATCGGGCTGCGCTAGAGTCGGGGATAATCCCTCTGAATATAGTTAACGAATAATAGTTGGTAATATATATCGCAACGGGGTTATTATTTTTATTAACTAACGCATTATAAGAGGGTTTAACGTAGTTAATCGTATAGAAGGTCGACTAGTCGGCTAAACGAGTTATCATATTACTGCTATTAACTGCAGTAGGTTAGCTGAAATAAGCAGTAGTAAGGAAGGCCTCGTCGGTGCTATTACTATCGTTACTATCGTTATTAATAGATAACGATTAGTAAAAGAGGGTAATAGGGTCGTTAATAATAGAGGGGTTAGCTATAGTAGCCGCGAGGTCTTCGATACCCTTATACCACGCTAAAAACTAGTGATATTCAGCGGGGTTAGCATTATTTTGGACGTATTAGCTGCTCTTAAACTTGCTATAGGCCTTATGGCGATCGTCGTTAGTATATTTCATCGACTAATAGCTAGGCTTGCTGCAAACATAGCACTTTTTGGCTCTTGCTATGTTATTAAGGCTATTACTAGCTATATAGGGCCTAAAACGATTCTTTTAGCCGTTGCTATAGTAGGTATAGTTAGTCTAATAGACCCTAGTCCTATTATTATCTTCAGCAATATATTATATCGTGGGCCGGGTTGTTATTAAGATAGCTGAATATAACTAGCTAAGGACCCCTTCTATTAACTCAGCAGGGTTAAAGAGGCAAAAACGGCACTCTTCAACCCCTTAGCAAGCGTTAACGATATAGTCCTATAGGATAAGATCGGAGTAATAAGCTAGCAGTAAGGCTCGTTAGACTTTAGTTACGTAGTTAACGAGGATCTCTAAGCACTCCATCCTCGTTTTAGAGGGGTTATTATAGATAACCTAGGTTAGCATAGCCTAGCGCTACTCTATTAGGTAGGCCTAGTAGGTATCGTAGGATTTGAAGTAATTATAGAGTTTCTTAACTATAGCTAGGAGGCTTAACTAGGCGCCGCTAAGTTAGTTAAAATAGTAATCGCAGGCTTAGCCTTTTAATATAAGGGGGAGGGCGCTAGCCGCCTACAATTACTAGATCCCAACCTTCTCGCAGATATCCCGAAAGATAGTTAATTTCGCCTCCAACACGTTATATTTAGCGCTGCTATACTTCATATCGTTAGCATAAAGCTTAGCTAGATCTATTAACTGCTTTAGCATAGCTAGGAGGCTATTATAGCCTATATCCTAGTTATTATTAACTGCGCTATCTCCGCTAGTAGGCGTGGTTTTTACTGGCGCCGTCGTGGGAGGGGTCTATAACTACGGGGTTCTAGCTTAGGCGAGGCTCTCATCAGGCCTCATGAGATAGGGCAGGCGTATAAGCATAACTAGTACTAATATCTTGCGAATAAATATTAGGTTATTAGCGAGGTATCGTGGGAAGTTATCTATATAGGCATCTAACTAGGCTTAGCTCTAGTAATAGAACTTAGGTCTATTTATAGCCTTAATAAGCCTAATAGAGATTATTCTAGCCGCTAGATTAACCTATACTCTATAGCTAATAATATAGTCTTTAAGGGCCTTCCTAAGCTTCTAGTTAGTCTTGCTAAATAGTTTAGCAATCTAGCTAATAAAGTTATATAAGAACTCGCGCTAGAAGGCTCAGCTAGTATTCTTATCGATCTTATAGACCTCAAGTTAATAGCCTATCTATATATTTACCTATTTAATAGATACGTTAGGAATATTATCGCTTTCTTTATTAATCTCGAAGACCTTACCCTATAGGTCGGGCTAGACGATACCCTTAAGCTAGGTAGGGATAGGGATATCGCTATAGATAGATCCTTAGATAGATCTATCGTAAGTAATAAGAGGAGGAGGAGGGTTGCTACCCGGCTCAGCAGTTAGGGTAGCTATTATAAATAGAGTAGAGGAGATAGGGGGGGGGGGGTATAGTATGCATTATTTTTCGCAATATTATAGCTTTTCTGCATCGAGGTTATCATATATAGGTGCAAAGCAGCCTAGACGTTATTGCTATAATTATTTACTCAACTAGTCGTTATATATAGGCGCAAAGCAGCCTGGATATTATTAAATAGTTATTATAGTAGCCCGTAACGGTTGTTTTAATCCCTCTGCTAGTAGCAGTAATATTAATAGCAGAGACGTCTCTTCTACTATAAGTAGTAATAAACCTTGCTAATCTATAGTAACTCGAGTAGTCGTAATAGTTAAGTTAACTACTAATTAGTATCGGAATAACTATCCTACGCAGGTAATAGTACTAGAAAGATAGGGTTCTTCCGTAATACTATAGTTATTCGTGATATCTAACTATTATAGGTTTAGTGGTTATAACGGCCATATAGGCAGTCCTTGTATATAGGGTCCTGGCCCTCCTATTGGTTGAATCGGCGCAATAGGTGGATCCGAACGGCCCGACGTGGCGCCGGTCGGGTCGGCCACGAACCGCCGACTGGGCTTCCAACAGATTCTTACTAAGTCTATAGCATCTAGTCGCTTAATAGTCGCTAGGAACTAGGCTACCTTAGTTATTTAGTATATAATTACTAGAATTATATTATATATAACTCTATTATCCTACTAACTCTCTATTAAGCTAGTAAGAAGGTCTAGAGAGAGCTAATAAAAGGGGTATACTAGTAGTTCTAATATTTATAGTAGCCTATATAGTTTATACTAAAGTATATATACCCCTTAGTAGTATAAGCACTTAGTAATATATTACTATATATCCTCTATTAAATATAGCTAATAATGTCTTTATAGAATAAGTTCTATTATCTTATTTACTCCTATATACCCTAATCTAGGTATATTATAATAGTTATTTAGAAGTTTATAGTAGAGGGATCTCTCTTCTAGAATAATAAGACTTCTTCTAAATTAAAGGATATTATTCTCATTAAGTCTATATCCTTAGTATTCCCTAGTATCTTAGCGACCCTTAGCTATAATATCTCTATAGAAGTAGTCTTTAGCTTATAGCCACTAACTACCTATTTAAGATCCGCGCCTAGCTATAGTATATATACTATTTTATCCTAAATAAGATCCTTTATTATAATATATAGGATATACTATTCCGGTATAGCAACTCTAGCTCCCCCTAAGTCCTCCAGTATATCGCTATTCTCTTATAGAGTAGTCGGCCTAGTACCTATATATATTTTATAGGTAATAGCGCTAATATATATAGTATTATATAGTAAAGTATTAATACCCTCTATAGGGTAGTACTAACTTAAGGGTAAGGATTCCTTAACCTTAGAGCTAGCCCTCTAGTAAGGTTCTAATATACTTCGCTAAATAGCCTAGATATAAGTTCTTATAACAGCTATTTCTCCTTTAAGCTTAATAATATATTAGTAATTGGTTACTAAAAGCTAGCTAATAAGCCTAAGCTTCTTACTAAGGGTAGGGAGTATATTATCTACCGTAGTATCTTCTATAATATAGTTAGAGCGTCTTAATAGTCTATCTACTAGACTAGTTACCCCTAACCTATATTAGATCTTAAAATTAAAGGCTAAAAGGCGATATACCTATTATATAAGCCTTCTATAAATATCCCGCGCGGGTATAATAAGTACACCCGTTAGTATAATATAGTCTATAAGTACTAGGAACTTCTTAGGGAGTCCTTATAGGTACTATACCTAATAATCCAAGCTTTCTATAATAATAAGAAGTTCTTATTACCCTATAGCCTAGCACCTCTCTATATTTAATAGTTTTCTTAATTAAAAGGCTACTGAGTACTAGACTATATTATACTTCTATAAATATGTCCTAAATACTACCTAAATAGATATATTAGTTTTAACTCTTATGTATAATATTAGGTTATAATATCTTAGTATTAAAGCTTTAATAAATACTCTCTAAAGCGTTTTAAATACTATCTATATCTCCTCTATCTAGATAAAGGCACCTAACTTTATACTATTCTAGCTCCCGTTAAGCGCGCTATTTATAGGGGCTATAATATAGGAATACCTTATGATAAACTTATAACAGAAGTTATAGAAGCAAAGGAATACTTAAACATCTCTAAAAGATTTTAATACTAGGTATTTAGTAACTGCTTAAACTTATTCTAAGTCTATCTTAATATTATCTTAAGTAATATAGAACCTTAGGAAGTCTACTTCTATCTAATAATAGTTATACCTTTTTAGTTTTATAGATAGTTTAATAGCCCTTAGGTAGTATAGGATTATATAGAGGTCCTTTATATATTATACCCTAGTATCTAAATAGATTAGAATATTATCTAGATATATAATATAGTATATATTTAGTAAGTTAGTAAGCATTTAGTAAATATACGCTTAGAATATTTCTAGGGCATTAATAAGCCTAAATAGTTTTATAGTATACTTAAAATACCTATATTAAGTTCTAAATATAGTTTTTACCTATCTATCTTATTAAATATAATTTAGTAGTATACTTCGCTTAAACTAATCTTAGAGATAAACTTCGCTCTAATAAGCCTACCTAAAACCTTACTAATTAGTAGGAGAGGATATTAATTCTTTATTATAATTTTATTTAATCCTCTATAATCTATATATAGTTATAGGCTACTATCCTTCTTAGGTATAAATAGAACTAATACTCTAGTAGAACTAGTAGAGTAGTAGATATAGCTAGCTACCTCTATTTCCTAAATATATTTAGCGAGGATTTATAGTTATTCTACTAATATAGGGTATATTAGCCTATATAGGGGCTCCTTACTAAGCTCTAGCTTTATATAATATACTACTCCCTTTAGTTTAGAGACTCTCTGTATATTTTCCTTATTAAAAACGTTAGTAAAGGCTTAAACCTCCCTTAGGATCTCCTTTTCTTACCCCTTATCTAGCGAGTATTTACTTAAGGTATTAATATCTTTCCTCTTAGGGCCTAGGGTACTTATAAGGTATTTAATATAAGCTTTTTAGCTATTTTTTATAATTTCCTAAATAATTACCTCTAGCTTAGCAAGTAAGATATATTTATGTAACTAGGTATATATATATAGCTATCTATATAGATACCTTCTTAGCCTATAGGGTTATTAAATAGAAGGATATCTCCTATCCCTTTAGGGTATAAGCTTATAATAAAGGCTCACTAAATCTTCTATAATTAGCTTTAGCTATTTATAAGGAAGATTACAAGTTAGTAAACCTTACCTATAGGTATAGGTCTTTCTTAGAAGTCTACTAGCTTTAGGGCTATAATACTAACAGCCCCTTTTAGTTAGAGCTTCTTAATAAGGTCTTCTTATATAATATTAACTATAGTATAAGTATATATATTAACTTCTAGTTTAATCTTACTATATATATAGAGTATAAGCGCCTGTGTTTTAATAGTTTAGTCTATTAGGACTAAGGTAATTTCTAGCGTAATATCCCTTAGGGTTACTTTTATACCTACTTATTTCTTAAGTCTTTAGTATTAGTTATATAAGAGATTATAATTATATTTATTCCGCCCTATCTTAGGTTTAGATTCTAATTACTACCTATTAGCTACGCGTAGGTTTTAACATAATTAGATATAATATAATTATACTTCTTATAGCTATAGTATTAGGATCCCTAGGACTTAGGCACCCTATTACTAGAGCTAGGTATTATATAGAGGTTTGCTAAGCAGTTGCTCTATAATAGGGTCTCTAGATAATATTCCCTTAGGTCGGCTAACTAAGAGGGTTATATGCCGCTCTTCTAAGGGCAGTCCTATAAACCTAAGTATAATTGCTTATATAACCTAGAGTAGCTAGCAGGCCTTTCTATATATCTCCCTTCTATAATCTCCTATAGCCTCTATATATATAGGGCGATAGTATATATATTATTATAGTTAGTATCTTATTTAAAAAGCTTATCTTTTGAGGACCTAACAAGGCTTTAAAAGAAGGTATATACCTTTATATTAACTATATTTAGCTTGCTAAGTACTTAGTTAATAGCCTCCTAATAAGCTTAATATGTAATAGGCTTCTTATTATCGTTCTAATAGTATTATCTTAAAGTATTATAGTAGTTTTATTCTTAGTGTTTAGATATAATATACTACCCTCTTATAAAGATTCTAAAGTCTTTTTATATTAGGTTAAATCTCCTTCCCTGTAGGGTCTACAAGTATTTATTAATAAGTCTATTATTCTATTTATAGGTTATACTCTATTATACTTAGCGCCTATTAGATATACTAGCTATTAGAGTAGTTAGAGCAGTACTTATAAGCTTCTTCTATTATAACAAGCTAATCTTCCCTTATTATACTAATAGACTTACTAGTTAGGTAGGCTATATTATAATTTAGGGGTTTCTTATAAACCTTAAGTAAATATTTAGTAAGCGCTTAGTTATTTAATATAGTAGTAATTAGCTCTTACTAATTATCTATTATCATTAGTACCTACTATATTAGCGCTTAGCTAATCGCTTTATTTAGCCCTCTAGCTTAAGCTAGCCTATTAGCTATAGCTATAGATTTCTAGCCCTATAGCCTGTCCTATCTATTAGGAGGGGTCTTAGAATCCCTATTCTCCTATATATACTTATTATCCAAGTAATAAGCGCTTAGTATAAGTAGCCTATCTTCTTTAGGGCCTTTAGCCTTACTTAAAGTATAGCTTCTTATCTCTCCTTGTTAGCTTATATTATCCTCTAATCATTCGCTAAGATCGTTTTCCCTATATTAGCTTATATAGGCTATTTCGCTCTATACTTAGTAAGTACTAGGCATAAGTTCTTTAGCTTAATTAGTAGGTATTACTTAGGTATATAATACTATTATTATTATTAACTTTCCTAAAGTAGAGTAGAAATAAAAGAATTATAAAGGTATTAGGGGCTATAAGCTATAGTTAGATTAAACTAATAGAAGAAGTATCTAAAAGGTAGGTATAATATTATCATATTACTTTTACTTACTTCTTCTAAGATCCTCTTTTTTAACCTTTAGCGAGTACTTACTAAGTCCTCGTTATAGAGGGTTCTATACCCTAGACCTATAGGGCCCTCTATCTCTTTAGCCTCCGCTGCCCGAGCTGTCCCTAGGCCTCTCCGTTTGGTATACCTAATCCCCTTATAATAAATAGATAATACTATTAGTCTCTTAATAGAGGTATTTTCTACTATTAAAGAAGAAGAGCTCTAGAAGGCTCGATTTATAGCTAAACCTAAGGAGAGACTTACTATTAGCGCTTTAGTTACTTTTAATAGTAGAATAATCTCCCTATTATCTACTAGCGCTATTACTCTATAGTAGACAGGCTAAGGCGCTAAGGTCGAGTTAATTACTAAGACCCTATAGAAGATACTAGTAAAAGAATAATATATCGAATAACGTGCTAGAGGGGTTTATATAGCCTCTATTTACTAATCTAAAGCGTGTTTCGACTTATCTACTACTACTTAATACTAGGACCCTACTAATAATAACGTTATAGTACTTCATAAGCGCCTCTAATAGCTAAAGGATAACTAGGATTATAGCTTAACCTTTGTTATACTATTATTACTTACTGCTAAATTATTTATATTTTTAGATAGTTTATTCGCTAATAACTAGGACCTTATATTATAACTAGGCTACGTTTTTATCCTAGCTAATAAGACTTCTAGGGATATAACCTTTATAATAACTAGTAATATTATATACTATAGCTCTACTAAGTGTAAACGAGTTATGCGAAGTGTTCTAGCCTCCAAGATCTATGCTATAGTCGCTAGCACTACCCTCGCCTATACTATTACTATAATGCTACGCTAAGTAACTAATAAGCTAGGTATTACTAAAGCTATCCTAATAGTAATAATATATAGATTTATACTTATTATATAAATATCTTATTAAACTCGGTATAACTAAAGAGAAGCGCCTAATAATTAATAGTATAGTACTTTAATAATTATATAAGCGCTATAAGTTAGTAGAGATCTACTAGATTAATAGTAATAATAACCCTATTAACGCCTTTATAAAGGCTACGCCTAATAGGGCGCTATAGCGCCTTATTAATAATAATACGTTAATAATATAGATAGAGGGATAGGTTACCTATATAACTAAAGCAATAGGTAATTACGAGTAGTTATAAGCTAATTATAGCTATTTATAGAGGATTAGACTTTTACTAATCTATAGCTACTTTCGCTTTAATTAGAGCCTACTTATAGCCTCTAACTAAGTTATTTAATTTATATATTTAGAGCGTATTTAGATATTTATATTAGGCCACCGCTAGAAGAAAAGAAAAGATTACTAGTATTAGAATATTCGCCTAATACGTTAGATCTAGATTTAGATCCGTGGCCTAACGTGGGCGTATAGGCCCAATAGGAGGTCACGCGACCCACCACGCGACCCACCCCATTGGCTACCTTTACCTCCTAACGCCGCGGGCTAAACCTCTAGATAATAACTAATAACGAATATCAATATTTAACCCTTACGACCCTATCTTTCTTTAGCAACTGGATCCAGTAGAGGTGTTACCTATAATAAACCCTAGAAGGGTTACTTATCCTAAGTCAACTAAAATAATAGTTAGTATAGGAATTAATAATACTCTTATATTAGTAGAGTAACTATTTATTATTAAGATGTTAGCTTTCTAGAGGTAGTTTTAAAACTTTAGCTTTATTAGAGGGTCTTTAGGATACCTTTAAGGTTCTCCTTCTTAATATTATCTAAATTAATATACTCTTATAGTCCTACGAACTTAAGTTTACATTAAGTTTAATTCTACTAGAGGAGCTCAGTACTTAATTTATATAGTTTAAATAAGAAGATAGAGGCTCTCTAGGTATTAGAGGTACTAATAAACATTAGCTTACTATAGGTTTATATATTAGTAATATATAAGTATATTTAATACTATAGATTTATTTAAATAGCTTTAATTAGTATTATATATTTAATTTAAAGTATTAATTATTAAATTATCTCATATAGGTATAAACATAACTAATATATTAATATATAACTTTTTAACCCTCTATATATAGATCTAGGCGGAAGTTATGCTTAAAACTAGCTAATATAGATATCGCCCGATTTAGCCGGATTTACTACTGCTTTTGCGCGCATACTACGCCCTGTAGCGCGCGCCCAAGGGGTCGATTTAATAAGTAGCCTCTAAGACTGAAATCTAGACCTAGCTTAGCTAGTTTATATTATTTATATTAATTAGTATTTATTTCAACCTTCAGAAAAAGATTACTAAGGATTTATTCTCTTTCTACTAGAGGGTCCATAGGTAGGTTATAGCATATAAATAGATATTATGGTCCTCATAGGTCTAATTAAAGTAAGCTTTAAAGCCTTTTAAATTATACTTTCTATTATTGTTACTAACTCTATAGAAAGTAGAAACTACTTATTAGGGAGTAATATTTAAATAAGAGTTAATTAAGTATTAAACTTCTATATTTATAGAGTAAAATCCCTTATTAATAATAGCCTTATACTTTATCTATTATATGTAGGAGGTATATTCTCTCTACTTACTTAAGAACTTTAGGGGTAGGAGTAATAGCGTTTAGTATATTATATTAAATATTATTATTATCTTATTAGTAATACTAAGAGGGTTCTATACAGCTATATATTAGCTACTTCTCTACTTAATCTCTTATTGCTATTACTAGAGGGACACTAGTACTACTATTAAATTAACTTGTACAAGCTTATTTTAAGTTTTAGCTATATTGTTATTAATCATCTTATTAATTAATAAGAGGTAGTACTTAACCTATTATTATTATTATTATTATTATTATTATTATAATGAGCTTGAATATATAAGAGACTAGACCTAAGTTTATTTAATAAGAAATTATTATAATCCTGTTTATTTAAGCTAAAGAGAAAAGAGGAAATTTCTCCCTTTAGTAGAGATTTTATTAATCTATAGGGGACTACTAAGTAGGCTCTAGGTAGTCCCCTTAAGGTAGTAAACCTAAGTAGAAGCCTAAGTAGTCTTAACCCGGGCGTAGCTTATAATAACTACTAGCTATTTAAATAACGTATATTTTATATACAAAGCTATTTTATACTCCTCTCCCTTAGCGATATAGAGCTTACAGAATATTATTACTATATCTAGCTTTATATACTACTTCGCTATACTAATAGTATATAGCGTCTCTTAAATAAGAGGTAAGAAGTATTAGTCCTTCTTTATAATTATATTAAGGGTATAGTAATTAATATCAAAGTAGACACTACTACCTAGCTTCTATGTAAATATTATTAATATTAAAACTAATAAGCTACTAATATATATAAACCCCTTATTAAGTAAGTTATTAAGTGTTTTCTAGAGTATAAGGAGTTCTTCCCTTAATATTCTATATAGTAATCTCTATAGTAAAGGCGCCTTATTATTACTATTATCTTATACTATAGGTATCTTAAGGTAAATATTTAGTTAGTATAAGAGGAGGTTTTTAGTAGAGTTAGCCTTAAATAAATAGCTAAATTCATATAAAATATTAAATAAAATAAGAATAAATAGGTCTATAGGCTTAATATCCTTATGAAGGGCCTTCTTAATATCTATTAAGCTAATAGATTATATTTTAGCTTACTCTCTGGAGTAGCTTTATAATACCCTCTTATAGATTATAGTAAATCATATCCGTAGTAGTAGGTATATACTTCTAATTTAATATATCCGCTCAGGCTTAGCTTATCTCTTAAAGTAGAGCTAGATCTTATTATATTAGTAATAGATTTACTATTAGGTAGTATTATGAATAGTTTAGGTATACTCTATTTAAAGCTTATTAAAGAAGAGGCTTTTACTAAAGCCTTTTACTATATATATAAAGATATACTTATTATACTTATAGACCTTAAAGTTAAAAGCTATAACTCTAATAGACTTTATTATACTTATTTCTTTATTAGAGCTATTTAGTAATTACTCCCTCTATTCAACAATTAGTATATATAGTTAGCGCGCTAAATTATAGTCTATAAGAGTATATAAGATATAGCCTATATCGACTAGTATATTAATAATTGTATTTTAATACACTCTTATTGTAATAGTAGTAAACGAGCTACTTGTATAATGATTAAACTATTTCTACTCTCCAATAATCCTAGACTTCTCCTCTAGAATCTAGTTTTACTCTAGAACTACTCTTTTCTTTTAAACTCTTATTATGATCTATATTAACTTTACTCTCTTATAACTTATTATTAATACTCTTAACAAGCTTTTAAACCTTTTTAACTTAGGACTTCTCCTTATTATTCTTCTAAGGGGTCTAATAATAGATAGTAATATACTTAGTCTTATTATAATTATAATATTAATATAAGTCCCTATAGTGCTTATTATCCTCTATAGATAAAGCAGAATTATAGCGCTACTATTATAGCTCTAGTACTTTCTTAATACTATTAATACCTATTATAAACGTATTACTATTTTAATCCTATTAATATAACTAGAGATTATTCTTAAGTATAGCGTATAAGTAATAGCTACCTAAAAGCCTCTTAAGCTTAATAGCTACCTCTTAGATATAGAGTAGCTACTTATAGTAATTACTATTAGAGAGGTCTATAGTTATAAGGGCTCTACTAAGCTATATATTTAGAGTTCCTTCAAGGAGGAATATCTTTATTTAATTAGTTTAGTTAGCTCCCTAACCTTCGAGAGTATTTATTTAAACTAGGTGAAGAAGGAAGATAGGGTCTATTTATTATTCTAATATAATACATATATAGCGTAGTGGCTACTTATAAGGGGCTATTAAGATCCTTATATATATAGTCTGAGTAGTATAAGAAATTACTAAGATTATAGACGCTACTTAATCCTTTTAATAAATAGAAGGTCGCTATAATCTATTAGAAGCCTAGCTCTAAATAGAAATTGATATAATATTATTTATTATAAGTACTATTAAAAATACATATCTAGAGCTAGCTTATTATATATCTATTATAACTAGATAATATAGTCCCTCTACTTATTATTAAACTTAGTAAGATTAAGTAAGGGCTTTATATACCCTCTTATAGAGTTATTATCTCGCGGGATATTAAATATTAGCTTGCTAGTAGTAGGGATATTTTATTCTAGAGTTAGAGTAGCGCTCTAAAGTATTACTATAATAGCTTCTTAGGCGTACTTCTAAATTATAAGAGTAGTAATAAGCTAGTTTATTTATTTTTATAGGGGTAGAATAGTTTAGCTAACTATTTGATTAATTTAGTAGTTAAACCTAGCCTCTATACCTTATATATTAGTTATACTAATCCTTTATAACTCTATAGTATTACTTATAGAGGGATATTAGAGTATCTTTACAAGTTATTAGAACTTAGAATATATAAGGAGCTTATCGTTAAGCTTATTTAGCTCTTAGAAGTATTAATATGTAAGGGATCAGGATTACAGCGCCGAGCTGGCGCCGAACCAGCGCCAGGCCTCTGCTGAGGTTTAACTATATTAGTTAGCTAAGCCCTAAAAAGGGGTGCTATATATATAAGTAGCTCGAAGGGCTAACTTATCTTCTTAATAATAATTAACCCCTATATTATTACTACTCCTTCCTTCCCTAGCCTAGCTTTTTAAGCTATAACTTTATAATTAGATAGGTTCTACCTAATTAATAAGTAGCTAGCTCTAGAATAAGTAGTAGTATAAGATCAGGCTGCTAAGGTATTACTAGCACCTCTATACCTAATAGGTTAAGTGAAAACTTTGCTTCTAAAACCCCTCTAGCTACTATAAGCCCTAATATAGCCCTTATTACTAAACTTATTATAACTATTTAGTACTAAGCTAACTAGAATGACACGCTTATTTAGGCCCTATTTGCACGCCTTATACTAGTCTCTAAGAACTCTAAGACCTAGGCTTATAAATATAAACGCCCTCTAGTATACCCTTATAGAACCCTTGCTAAAGATAGTATATTAGCCTAAATCTATAATTAGCTAATAGTAATAGAAGATAATAATACCCTCTAGCCTAGAGCCTCTAAGCTATAGAAGATCGATAAATACTTATAAGAGTAACTACTAAGCTATAAATATAATAATATTATTATTACCTTAGCCTTACTAATCTAATATAAGCTAACTTTTTTATATTTATTCGCTAAGATTATATTAACTCTAGATTATAGGAGCGCTAGCTATATAGGCTCCTTGATAGCTTTTAATAAAAGCCTAGCTAATAGCCTCTCTAGCTTTTCACTAAGTAGTTAGTAATCTACTAAGCCCTTAGGACCCTAGATTTTAAAGAGTCTTAGGCCTAAGCCCTTACCTTTTACTTCTAGCTTTTATTCTAGCTTTAGTAGGGCCTTAAATACTAGAAGTTTAATATATAGTAGCTATATGCTATAGCTACTACTATAAAGCAGCCATAAGATATATACCTAGAGCGGTATAGCTATAAAGGACTTATAGAGCCCTTAGTGCTATTAGTATAAGTAGCTACTACTAAGCTAGCTCTAAAGAGGGCTTATTTTAATTACAGCAGCCCTGATACCCCGAGTAGCGCTTACCTAAAGTATAATAAGCTAGGCTACTATAGGGCTAACTACTAGGCTAATCTATAGTATAAAGAGTACTATAAGAAGGGCTACCCTACTAATTAGTACTATATCTACTAGTAGGTTGCTAGGCCCTTAGTAGGCTTAGGTAGTCCCTGCATAAGTATTAAAGCTATATAAGTATTATATTTAATACTAACTATATTATTAATAAGTAAGATTATAGGTATACCTGCTATAGGGGGTACATAGATTAAGAAGGATAGTATTTCTAAGCTATATTTATTAGAGGATAAATAGATTACTACTACTAAGCCCTTAGGGATTAGTAGGTAAAGCTTGCTAATATATAGGTAAAAGACCTGAAGCTAGGTAGAAGCTAATAGCATATAGGTATAAGACCTGAGGTTATATAGAAGAAGCTAGCTTGCTAGTATATAGGTATAAGACCTAAAGCCACGCAGAAGATAATAGATTGCTAAGTGCCTAGGGGGCTTCTAGTAAAGCTAATAGCGCGTAGGTATAAGACCTAAGGCTATATAGAAGAGACTAGCCTGCTAGCGCGTAGGTATAAGACCTGAAGCCGCGCAGAAGATAATAGACTGCTAAGTGCCTAGGGGGCCTCTAGCGAAGCTAAGAGCATATAGGTATAAGACCTGAGGCTATATAGAAGAAACTAGCCTACTAGCGCGTAGGTATAAGACCTAAAGCTATATAGAAGATAATAATAGAGCTACTAAGTACCTAGGGGGCCTCTAGCGAAGCTATAATAACTAAGTAAAAGACCTAAAGGCTTAGATATAACTAATTCTAAGCGCTATAGAGGGTTTAAATCCCTATATAAGTAGGAGTTTTAGGGATTAATAGACTTAGAGACTAAGCCCTCTAGAGGGGGAGTAATTATAAGGGATTAGGATTATAGCGGTAAGCTAGCGCTAAATTAGCGCTAAGCCTCTATTAAGGTTTAATTATATTAGTTAGCTAAGCCCTAAAAAGGGGCGCTATATACATAAGTAGTTAGAAGGGCTAACTTATCTTCTTAATAATAATTAACCCCTATATTACTGCTACTCCTTCCTTCCCTGGCCTGGCTTTTTAGGCTATAACCTCATATAATAATTATTTATTTAAATTAGAGGACTAAAATAAGTAGAGTTTATATACCTTATATATAACTAAAGTATAGCGTGCGCGAGACGGTTATATATAATAGAAGTGAAGTGTAGTAGGCTCCGGTGTAGCTAGAGATATCCTTCCGGGCCTTAGCTTATAATATTATTATAGAGGAGTATAGTAAGGCCGTTTAAGCTTTGTAAAACTAAGCTCTTAGTGAGGAGGAGTATTATAATCATAAGTAGTATAGTATTATAGTAAGTAGGCTATATATATAGTATAATATTAAGCTATATATAAGTTAGAGGTATATTATATAATATAAGGGCTTAATAGTATGTATATAAAGATGTATAATAAGACCGAGGGGAATACTATAATTAGGTATAAGGATAGCTTCGCTTATATAACTATAATTAATATACTCATTTGACTCTAGTTTCTAGCCCCTAACTGTATATATAGGATCTTTATTGTTATAGTATTACTAAACCAAACCGGCGGCGCCGCAAGTCTGGAGACGCTATTCAGCTCAAACTATCAGCCGAAAGGCCAAGCTGAAAGGAATCCTGCCGCGTCGTCTTCCCATTCCCACGAAGAAATTCAGGGTTGCAAGATTCTCCATCCTCCATGAAAATTCAAGGGAGAAGAGCAACTAGCACGCGACATGCTGAGCCGCTTGGAAATGCAACGTCTGCCGATCTTTTACGGTCGTTGACTTCAGGCAACGCCCTGCTGGCACGTGCGGAAATGGGCGCCCAGGTGAACGAGGGGTTGATCGATTCGCGAAGCTTGAATTGATGCCCGGGCTTCGTCACGGAGATGAAGATTGTGCTTCATAAGTTACGCAAGGCCTCAGTCACTTGGTACACCTCGGAGTTTGATACCTGCATGCACCGTAAGGTACGTAAGACTCTGCGTGATTATTTCGTCTCTTTATCCGTGCCTAGTGGCCGTGGTTGAACGCCGCCTCTTGACTCTTGATATATATTCCCGTCCTGAACCTGGATAGATAGAATGTAACCGGGAAGAAGGCGATACACGGCCATGATGGATGTACCCTTCAACCCCCTAAAAGGAAAGGACAAAAAACGCCCAACCATGCCGCCCTTCCCCTCCCTTAATAGGCCCCTCCTTTCGATCATACACGCTGTTCATGACAACAGCAAAACAGACTGTCTAGAGAGTCGGCTTCAAGCCCTGCTCCAGTGCAACAGTCTGACCGAGGTCCTTGCTGCCGACCGAAGTCTTTTCTCCGGCCCTCTTCCTCAGGACGTTTTCGATAAACGCCTCGCCCGCCTTGTAACTGCTGCGCACCAAGGGTCCGCTGGCGCAGTACAAGAATCCCATATCCAGCGCACGCTGCCTCCACATCTCGAACTCATCTGGTGTGACGTACCTCTCGACCTTGAGATGACGCTTCGTGGGACGCATGTACTGACCGAAAGTAACGACGTCGACGTTGTTCTTGCGCAGTTCTGCATGCATCACGTTAGCCTTACGCGCCCCCTCCCCCCAGAAATACGCCAATTGCGTGAGAACTCACCCCTCAAAGCGTCTTCAACCTCGTGCTCCTGCTCTCCCAGCCCAAACATCATACTAGTCTTGGTGATAAGATCCGGCTTCGCCTCCTTGGCCGCCTTCAAAATACTCAGACTCTGCCTGAACGTCGCCCTGCGATCCCTCACGTACGGCGTCAACGCCTCCACGGTCTCGACGTTGTGCGCAAACACGTCCAGCCCGCTCTTGGCCACGACCTTGGCCATGTCCGTGTTACCCATGAAGTCGCCCGTCAGGGCCTCCACCAGCAGGCTCGGCTTCTTGCTCTTGATCTTGCCGATCGTCTCCGCGAGGTGGTGCGCGCCGCTGTCGGGGAGGTCGTCGCGGTCCACCGTCGTGAGCACCACGTACCCCAGCCCCCAGCGGGCGAGCGCCTCGGCCGTGTTCTCCGGCTCGTGGGGGTCGAGCGGCGCGGGCGCGCGGTTCGTCTTGACGCTGCAGAAGCGGCAGCCGCGCGTGCACGTGTCGCCCATGAGCATGATGGTCGCCGTCGCCGCGCTCTTGTTGCTGCCGCCCCAGCACTCGGAGATGTTGGGGCACCGCGCCTCCTCGCAGACCGTGTGCAGGCCCAGGCCGCGCAGGTCCTTCTTGATGGCGCGGAAGTTGTCGTTGCCCGCGGGGATGGGGGTCTTGAGCCACTCCGGCAGCCGCGTCACCGTCTTCTTCTTGCCCGTGGGGCCGGTGACCTCCACGGTGCGGATCTCGTAGGCCTCGGCGCTCGAGAGGGCTTCCGAGCCGCCGCCATGCTTGCCGCCGACGAAGTCGTCGAGGGACGCGACGGTGCGGTCTTTGAAGTAGGTCGGTCGGCGGGCCTTCGGCTGCGATGCCGAGGACGGTTCGGGGACGGTGGCGAAGGCTCGGTAGGCGCCGAGGGCTTGTCGGAGTGGCGCGCGGATGCGCTTTATGGGCGCGGGCGAGGCCATTGTGAGTGGGCTTGGGACAGTATCCTCTTCTCCCAAGTTTCTTCAAGAGGAGAGGTGTCGCGGGGCGTGGTGGTGGTGATTTTGAAGAAAGGTGTTGAAGACAAGAGCCGCTAGCCGCGAACTTTGATGGGGCAAAAATTGATGACAATTTGGGATTGGGAAGGCCCTGCAGCTCGGATGAGGACCCGACACCCCGGATTGAATCGGCATAAGATGGGCGTTGGCCAATCAAAAACAAGCGGCCGACTGACAGGCAATGCTGATTAAGGTGGCCCGGCTGCCGGATCCGAGGGCGGAAAAGCCCGGTTTGGTTGCAATCTTTCCAATCAGAATTGTTGGATTGGAGAGCCCTTCGGAGTATTTGTGAGTGATTAGTGTCTCGGGCAGTTACGGTCACAGGGATGCGATGAGGCAACTCAAAAGGTGTAATTAATGACAACCCATTCAGCTATAGCTAAGCTGGTAAAACTCCCCTCTCATTTTCCATAACTCCCCCAATGTCCTCCAAGCCCTCCTCTCCAGGCAAGATCATGAACCAAGCCGTCAGTTTAGGTCAAAATCGTACGTCAATCCGAATAGCAAATCAAATCCATCTTTTCTCCCTCGCGCCATCGCGTCTGGCTGCATCATGTGAGGCTGTCACCTGAGGGCAATCTTCCTCACCATGATGCATCATCCACGTATGGCTGGCGAGTGTACAACAATAGGGGTATCAACAACTCGAAGAGAACGAGAAAGTTTTTGGTTCCAGCACGAAAACTCCGTAAAAGGCCCTATATCATCCATCTCAATCATCACTCCCTGAAATTGCTCTGCAGAGCAAGATCCAGCGCAGTGAGATGACTTCATAAATTGATTTCCAGCCAGCGAGCACTCATGCTGCTGGGGAAGGATCGAAACATTAAATTGTGTTGGCAAGACTGTTATTCCACCCAACTGGAGGGCAGCAGATGCACGTCGTCAAAGTAAAGCGTGAAAGAGGTTTGTCGTGGCAAGTGTCCCTAGTGACAAGTTTTTGCATCCTTTCCTGCAGGTCGGCGATGCAAGCATCGCGTGATGGTCGAAGAGGAGTAAGGGTATCGGTCGTTGATGCCGACAACAGGTGGTATCCGATCTTTACAATCGTTCAGGTCGTAAAAATTGGCAGCGCCCGGATGGAGCGTTTTGGCGCCGGAGTAGTCCCGGACGCGAGACAATAGAAAGGGCTTGAAAGGATGCCGCTCTGACATCCTGTTCCCAACGTCCGCTGTCCGTCATTCCAATCTCTTACAGAAGCGCGGCAGCGACAATGCCGGCAACACCAGCGAGGGCGAGGTTGGCGCTGAGACTTGAGCCAGCGTTGGCGGTCGAAGAAGTGGCAGCGGGGGCAGCAGAAGTCGTGGAGGCGATGGTAGAGGCGATGGTGGAGGCGATGACGGAACCGCCAGAGCCAGTGGGCTTCATCGTCGCCGTGCTGTTACCAGTTCCGTAGGTCATGGTGGTGGTGTGGACGCGCGACAGGGTGATGGTCTTGGTCTGAGTGGTGGCCGATGTGAGGGTGGTTGTGCCGCTGTCAGTCTGGGCAAGAGCCAGAACAGGCAAGAGAGCGGCGAGAATCGTGGCGGCTCTCATGGTGTCTGTAGATGATGTCGAAGTTCGTTGTGAACCGTAGTATATGGGCTATCAAAGCGGAAACTGGTATGTAGTGCGCCGGTGGATGAACGGCTCCCGAGTATTTCCAAGCGAAAGAACCGATACTGCGATGTGTTCAAAAATGGCGATGAGTAAAACCTGGTAACTGCCGTTCCTTCTCTAAGTGGGACGATGTGGCCTGGTGAAGTATATATGCGTTGGCGCTAAAGGTGTTTGTTGTACCGTAAAGGTGTTGTTGGTTGAGTTGAGTCTGCGCGATGTGGCTCGTGGGGTTTTCGGCAAGAGCAGAGTCAGAGTCTATTCGCGAATAGAAATAGGCTGATGGAATGAGCGTCAGTCTGAATACTTGCGCGGCGAGTAGTCAGGTTCAGTTGGGGGTTATGTTTGCTTCAACGACTGCGCGTCTTGCGAAGGAAGAGGACTTTGCCGGCGAAGTCTGTGGGCTCTGCTGTCGAGGGGAGAGGGGGAGTAATTTGAATAAGAGAGTCTGCGACGAGAACTGGAAAGTGGACATGTGGTGGATTTCTGGGTGTGGGGAGACAGGCGGACGAGGGCAACAGGCGTGAAATGAGTGACGAGAGCGACGATGCAGGCGCCGACAAGGAACCTTGAAGCCAAGACCGGGCAAAAGAGCAGCCAGGGACGTTAGCTGTGGTCCGTGACAGGAAAGTGGAGGTGCTCGGCCCTACCTTCCCTGTCCCGGGCAGTCTCTTTCTCAGTCTCTCTTTCGTTCCTTCCTCCCAGGTTCCGCTTTCTGCCAATCAACCTCGGGCACTTTCTCCTTCATGTTCTCCGGGGGAAGGAAGAGACGTGAGAGTGACACAGAGAAGGACGGAAATCGCCCTTGAGAGCTGGCTGGCTGGGCAGGGAATGCGGCTGCGATAACCAATAGCGGACGAGAAAGCACACTCGGCCGGCAAGGTGTTGCAAGGTCGCGTTGTCACTGCGAGGTATCCGGGTTGCGAAAGGCCAATCAAACATCACAGCGCATCTCAGCAAAAGTACTGTGCACCCGGATGACAACCGGGCTTCGTTTATGTCCAAAAGTATCGAGTACTATGATGTGCTGCAGGGGTCTGGGTCACAGCGGGAAATTAAGGCGCAAGTTCACAGCGTTGCGTTCGTTCGCCGTGGTCCACGTATCCTTGCGCAACTCTGCCTTACTTGCTGCACTATGACATTATGAGGCAGCTCGTCCATTGTGCACGCTTTCCATCGCGACAGCAACGAAGGATCGGCATGGCGTCGCGAGTGGTGTTCGTTTGCCCGCCCTGAGGCAGTGACAGCGCTTTTCTTAGAATTCTTCGCGCTTCCTCCCAGGCTGAGCATCATGCCAAAACCGCCGTGCACCTTGATGCTGACGGACAATCCCATTAATAGATCTCGTCTAAGCCATTCGAGACTTGTCGACCGACGGTCGGGCAGTCGCCGAAAGACAACCTCTAGAAGCACTGCAAACGACGGTACACTCCACCAGCTAGTGGTTCCGCGCGTGTCGGCCGAGACACAAACAGTCATTTCTCCTTTCCCCTTCCTTGTGTCCCCAGGCTCGGGCCGCGGGCGAACGAAAGGCGTTGTGAATGTGGATTGTCGACGAAATGAACGGTGGCAATCTTGGACTCGTTGGTGTTAGTGAAGGAAATGGCATAATTTGCTGTTGGTCACTCGGCACCGAATCCAGAGCGGTCTCATCTTGCCGCGGAGCAGCCGCTGTTGCCTCCATACTCAATTCATCCTGCCTGTGAGTGGGCTTTCATAAAAGATCGAATTGCACAATTTCCCCGAGTCGAGACGGACCCTGCTAGGTGGTACAGCCTCTTCCTGATTGGCTACCTCGGCGGAGGCCTTGCCAGCTTGTTCCTGCATTGGTTGCCATTGGTTCCTGACGCTAAGCCTGGCATGGTCAGCTCGCGTGGTGAACGGCCTGTGAGCTGCAGTTGGCGGACCGGGGGGGATGTTGTTCTTGGATGAAACCTCAGGCCAAGTGTTCAGATGGGAATCAGTTCAGTTGTCAGTGCGGTGTTCTTTCCATTTGGAATGGAAGGCAGCGACGATCTCCAGGCAGTCGCTCCTGCCCAAATAAAAAACAAAAGTTGAATCACACTGGGCCTCCTTCTTTCCCCGGGTCCTTCCTTCCCAAGCAGTCGTTAGATAGTCTATGCTTTCCGTCTGGCCCTTCTTAGTCCTGACCTGGGAAAGCTTTCACTACTAAAAAAAAAAAAAAGGGGGGGGGGGGGGTGTGGGGTGTAATTGAGGC